>PITB01006798.1:0-51164 GCA_004024585.1 Paradoxurus hermaphroditus
GAATTCTCCTTTCCTGTTCCTGGATCAGCTTCTCTCTCTTTTTATCTGCTTCCTCTTTTTCAATGATTTTATCTTCTAATGCACTAACTCTTTCCTCTACCTCTTCAATCCGTGCTGTGGCTGCTTCCAGTTTCCCTTGTATTTCTTCCAATGTCTTCTTTAATTCTTCCTGACCGTTTTTAAGGTCCTTGAACTCTGCCGCGCGGGACCCCTTGCATTCATCTAAGCTTTTTCCAAGCCCAGCGATTAGTTTTATGATTATCATTCTATATTCATGTTCTGTTATGTTGCTTATATCTGTTTTCATTAATTCTTGAGCTGTCACTGCTTCTTGTAGATTCTTTTGAGGAGAATTCTTCCGTTTCGTCTTTTTGGCTGGATGTGTTTTGGGTTGTTTCTTGAAGTTGCCCTGGAAAGGAAAACAGACTGACAGACACACAGAACACAGAAATACTCAAACATACCGACAAATGGTCCAGACAAGCAGTCCACAACAGAAAAAGAATAACAAGTGACTCTCTGAGGGCAATGTCCTGAAGTAACAGCTACACGTTAAGGACAGGGTATGTAGTGTGCTAGTAGCAGAGCATATATAGACAGAATAATGACTGGTGCAGGGAGAAGAAGGAAATGGACTTTGCCCAGGTAGAGCCGCTAAAGGGTTTAATCCAGACTGATAGAAATCAGAAAAAGGACAGGTGCGAGGTAAAAGGAATAAAGATCGATGTCGTCTAGATGAACTTATACGGCCTGGTTATTCCAGAAAAAGGGCTAGGGAAGTAAAGAAGAGGTTGTAGGACATGTCCTCAAAGAGTGGGTTAAAAAAAAAATGTTTAAGCCACTCAGTACCCTGGATAACCAGCTCAGGGATGGGGATCGGTAGGAATGAGAAAGGGAGGGATAAATTTAAAAAAGAAGAAATGACTGGAGTTACTCCAGGCAGCAATCTCCACTTGGATCAGTCGCTCCTGCTGATAGGTTGGGAGGGGCGTGGTTTGGTTAGGCGGGTCCCGCCTCCACTGCCGCAGGGATGGCTTTTGGGGTGACTTCCTGGCTTGTGAGACAACAATGGCGTCTCTCCAGACCCACGACACCAGTCCTGGAGGCTTTATTCGCCCCTTTATTTCTGTTCTCTCTCCACTGCCAACGCCGGCCTAGTGTGGTTCACTGGACGGTGACGCGGCCGTCTCCTACCCCCGATTTCACTATAATTGTGCCAGGGTTAGAGGTACTCCGCAGGCGACGCGCCTGGAGCTGCCTGGGTCCCTGCTGCCAGTCCCGGGGGCACGTGCGTCCCAGAGGGGCTGGGCGAGGGTGGGGCAGTGACGCGGCCGTCTGCTACCCCCAATTTCACTATAATTGTGCCAGGGTTAGAGGTGCTCCGCAGGCGCCCCCGCCTGGGTCCCCGCTGCCAGTCCCTGCGGCGGTCGCGTCCCAGCGGCTCGGGGCTGGGTTGTCGCAGTCCCGACAGCGCGCGGGTAGTGCTGCTGTTTGCCACTGAACTTCTCTTCAAAAGCCCTGCATTTAGGGGCTGGATGGTAGCGGTCTCACCTGCCCTGGCCCTCTCGTTCAGATGTTGTTTGATCCGCACTTTCCCAGCTATCTCCGAAGTCGCTCACCCTCCCCTCAGCTCAGCTTCCCGAGTTCGAGTTCGTTTTATCCGACCCAGATTAAACTCATGGTTTACCTGGGCCATGTCTGTTTTCACCTTCGTTCCTTGTTAGCTGTAGCAACTTTTCCCCCCGAATTTTGGAGTTGAGAGAGACTATGGTTTCAGTTGTCCCCGTTTAAAGGGCAAGGGAAATACTGGAGCCCCCTACTCCTCCGCCATGTTCGTAACATTCCTTCCATCATTTCATTTATTCTAATTTATAGTATGCATTCGTTCTAATTTTCTAATGTCTTCCTTTTATTCTACTTGTTTTTTCTTTTTCCTCACTTTCACTTTTTTCTCTATCAAGTTTTTTTAGCAACCAGACCAAAATACACCTAACATTTAGCATCCTTTATTTGATTTTTTGTACTGTTTTTAATTTTTAATTTTTTTTAACTTCATTGATTCCTTTCTTCCTTCAAAATGAAAAAACGAAGGAATTCCCCCCAAAAGAAAGAACACTAAGAAATGACACCCAGTAACTTAATTAACACAGATACAAGCATGATGTCTGACCGAGAATTTAAAATCAAGATAATAGGAACACTATTGTGGTTTAAAATAGATTAAAAACCCCTTCTGTGGAGATAAAAGAAGTAAAATCCAATCAGGATAAAATAAAAAATGCTATAACGGAGCTGCAATCTCGAATGGACGGCATGGGGGCAAGGATTGATGAAGCAGAGCAGCAAATCAGCGATATAGAGGACAAAATTAAGGAAAATCATGAAGCAGAAAAAAAGGAGACTAAGGCAAAAGAGCACAACATGAGAATTAGAGAACTCAGTGACTCATTAAAAAGGAATAACTTCTGAATCATAGGGGTCCCAGAAGATGAATAGAAAGAAAAGGGGGCAGATGGTTTATGTGAGCAAATCAATGCAGAAAAATTTCCTAACCTGGGGAAAGACACAAACATCAGAATCCAGGAAACATAGAGAATGTCCATTAGATTCAACAAAAAAAGACCATCAACAAGGCATATCATAGTCAAAGTCACAAAATACTCAGGCAAGGGAAGAACCATGAAAGCAGTAAGGGAAAAAAACTTTTTAACTTACAAGGGAAGACAGATCAGGTTTGCAGCAGACCTATCCAAGAAACGTGGCAGGCCAGAAAGGAGTGGCAGGATATATTCAATGTGCTGAATCAGAAAAAAATATGCAAGGGAGTATTCTTAATCCAGTAAGGTTGTCCTTCCAAATAGAAGGAGAGTTAAAAAGTCTCCCAAACAAAACTTAAAGAAGTTCATGATCACTAAATCAGCCCTGCAAGAAATTTTAAGGAGGAATCTCTAAGAGGAGAAAACATGAAAACAAAACAAGACAAAACAACACACCAAAAGCAACAAAGACTTCAAAGGACGAGGGAACGCAACCAAAAACTCCAACCCTACAGGAAACATAATAGCAATTAATGCGTATCTTTCAGGACTCACTCTAAACATCGCTGTACTAAATGCTCCATTCATAGATATAGGGTAACAGAATGGATAAGAAAACAAGATCCATCCATATGCTGTTTACAAGAGACCCATTTAAGGGCTAAAAACACCTTCACATTGAAAAAGAAGGGATGGAGAACCATCAATCTTGCTAATGGTTGCCAAAAGAAAGCCGAGTAGCCATAGTTATATCAGACAAACTAGATTTTAAAATAAAGACTGTAACAAGGATGAAAAAAGGCAGTATATCATAATTAAGCAATCTATCCACCAAGAAGATCTAACAATTTTATGCTCCCTATGTTGAGCACCCAAATCTATAAAGCAATTAATCACAAACATAAAGAAACACATCGATAATAACATCATAATAACAGGGACTTCAACACCCCAATTACAGCAATGAAAAGATCATCTAAACCGAAAATCAACAAGGAAACAATGGCTTTGATGACACACTGGACTAGATGGACTTAACAGATAGATACAGAATATTTCATTCTAAAGCAGCAGAATACACATTTCACTGCACATGGAACATTCTCCAGAATAGATCGAATAGTGGGACACAAATCACCCGTCAACAACTACAAAAAGATAGATATCATACCGTGCATATTTTCAGATGACAATGCTATGAGACTTAAAATTAAACACAAGAAAAAATTGGAAAGGTAACAAATACTTAGAGACTAAATAACATCCTACTAAAGAATAAATGGGGTAACCAAGAAATTAAAGAGAAAATTAAAAACTACGAAGAAGGCAATGAAAATGATCTCACCACAGCCCAAAATCTCTGGGATGCAGCAAAGGCGGTCATAAGAGGGAAGTATATAGCAATGCAGGCCTTTCTAAAGAAGGAAGAAAGATCTCAGAGACACAACCTAACCTTATACCATAAAGAGCTGGAAAAAGAAAAACAAATAAAACCCAAAGATGGCAGAAGAAATAATAAAGATAAGAGCAGAAATCAGTGTTATCGAAACCAAAACAAAAAACAAACCAGTAGAACAGGTCAATGAAACCAGTGTTGGCTTTTAAAAAGAATTAATACAGTTCACAAACCACTAGCCAGTTTGATTAAATGGAAAAAGGAAAAGACATAAATAAATGATATCAAGAATGAAATGGAGAAATCACAAAAAACATAGCCGAAATACAAACAATAATAGGAAAATATTATGAGCAATTATAGGCCCGGAATTAGGCAATCTGGAGGAAATGGACAAATTCTGAGAAACGTATACACCACCAAACTGAAACAAGAAGAATAAAAATTTGAACACACCCATAACCAGTAAAGAAATCAAATTAGTAATCAAAAATCTCCCAGGAAACAATAGTCCAGGGCCAGATAGCTTTCCAGGGAAATTCTACTACATATTTAAAGAAGAGTTAGCACTTATTCTTTTGAAGCCATTCCAAAAATAGAAATGGAAGGAAAACTTCCAAATTCATTCTATGAGGCCAGCATTACCTTGATTCCGAAGCCAGACTAAGACTCCACTAAACACGAGAGCTACAGACCAATTTCCTTGATGAACGTGGATGCAAAGTCCTCAACAAGATACCCAGCCAAATCCTACAATGCATTAAAAGAATTATTCACCACGACCAAGTGAGATTTATACCTGGGATGCAGGGCTGGTTCAATATCTGCAAAACAATCAATGTGATACATACATCAATAAAAGAGAGAATAAGGACCACACGATCCTCTCGATACATGCAGAGAAAGCATTTGACAAAATGCAGCATCCTTTCCTGATAAAAATCTTCAAGAAAGTAGGAATAGAAGGGTCATACCTGAAGACCATAAAAGCCATATATGAAAGAACCACCACTAATATCATCCTCAATGGGGAAAACCTGAGAGCTTTCCCTCTAAGGTCAGGAACGTGACATGGTTGTCCACTCTTGACAGTTATTTCACATAGTATTGGAAGTCGTAGACTCAGGAATCAGACAACACAAAGGAATAAAGGCAACCAAACCGGCCAGAAGGAAGTCAAACTTCACTCTTCACAGATTACATGATACTCTATATGGAAACCCAAAATATTCCTGCAAAAAACTGCTAGAACTGATCCATGAATTGAGCAAAGCACAGGATATGAAATCAATGCACAGAAAATCAGTTGCACTCCTATCCACCAATAATGAAAGAGTTAGTATCCAAAATCTATGAAGAATTTATCAAACTCGCCCAATAAACAAACAATTCAGTGAAGAAATGGGCAAAAGTCTTGAATAGACACTTCTCCAAAGAAGACATCCAGATGGCTAACAGACCCATGAAACGATGCTCAACATGATTCATCACCAGGGAAATACAAATCCAAACCACAGAGATTCCACCTGACATGTGTCACAACGGCTAAAATTAGCAACTCAGGAAACAACAGATGTTGGTGAGGATGCAGAGGATGCACTGCTGGTGGGAATGCAAACTGGTGCGGCCACTCTGGAAAACAGTATGGAGGTTCCCAAAAAATTAAAAATGGAACTACAATATGACCCAGCAATTGTACTAATAGGTATTTATCCAAAGGATACAGGAGTGCTGATTCTGAGGGGCACATGTACCCCAATATTTATAACAATGCTATCAAAATAGCCAAAGTATGGAAAGAGCCCAAATGTCAATCCTGAGGAATGGATACAGAAGATGTGGAATATATATGTAATGGAATATTACTTGGTGATCAAAAAAAATGAAATATAGTCATTTGAAACAATGTTATTGGAACTATAGTGTATTATGTTAAGTGAAATTAGCCAGTCAGAGAATACAAATATATGACTTCACCCATATGTCAAATTTAGGATACAAAAGAGGTGAATACAAGTGAAGAGAAGCAAAAATAATGTAAAAACATGGAGGTGGTAACCATATGAGACTCTTAAATACAGAGAACAAACTGAGGGTGCTGGAGGGGTTGTGGATGGGGGATGGCCTAATTGGGCAAAAAGCATTAAGGAGGACACCTGTTGGGATGAATTTAGGAGCTATATGCAGGGGATGAATCACTGGATTCTACTTCTAAATCGCTGTTGCACTATATGGTAAGTGGTATGTAAATTTTTTTATATTAATAAATTTAAAAAATAAAGTCTACAATGTCACATTCATTTGTTATGGGATGTTTATATTCTCATCATTCAGAATTATATAACAGTTAAGTCATAATGAGATGGCTTCTATAAATATAAGACATATGGAAACATGCAAATTTTATTTGTTGTTTAAGTTTCTTCCTGGTGAATCTGCCCAATCTGCACAGATCATGGGAATCCTGGGAAATAGCGTTCATTTCCAACATTTTTATAATAAGTCCCTGCATTCAAAAGTATGGGGCCCTTGGAAGATGTGAGATATAAAAGCCTTGATCAGTTGGACCTGGATAAAAGAATTTGTAAAATGGTGCAAAGAGGATCTAAATTTATTTTACACTTCAAAACTTTTCCTGTGTTGTTATAGCTAAAATGTGTAGAATATGAAATAGGACTTGGGTCATGTACTGTACTATATATGATAATGTCCACAAAAGTGATTTTTAATGAATGGATTGGCTCACACACTGAAACTACCCAATACGCATACCTATCATGGGTGATTCTCTGACTTTGCACAAAATTACACCCAAGCAGCGCCTGGCATGTTACCAGCTCAAGTTCCCGATGTCACTGTCAGGTATGCATCATGCCCTCCCACTCTGTGACCCAAAGTCTACATAAAACTGTTATAACACCTGTGAGGCCCCACTGGTGCCTGATATCCGAATGGCTTTGTCAGGATTGATGTTAGTAGGTTTTTTCAACCTGAGAGTTTTCTACACTGTTCCCCCACGTACTTCTGTGAAAAAACTGCTATACAGTCAACTTATGGACCTTGTATCGAAGCCATGGTCTAATGCAAGACAAAGCGATATGACTCCAGCAATTCCTAAAAGGTACAAAAATATTAATATTTCTGGGGCGCCTGGGTGAATCAGTTACTTAAGTGTCTGACTCTTGATTTTGGCTCAGGTCATGATCTCACAGTCTGAGTTTGAGTCCTGTGTCAGGCTGTGTGATGGTAGCTCAGAGCCTGCTTGAGATTCTCACCTCTCCCTTTCTCGCCGCCCCTCCTTCTCTCTGTCTCTCTCTGTCTCTCTCTCTCTCTTTCTCTTTCTCTCTGAAAATAAATAAACATTCAAATGAATTTAATATACTAATATTTCTGACACTATTTTAGGGGTCCATCTTTTTATTTTGCTATGTTTTTTTCCTATGTGTGTAGATGTCTTCTTGCAATTAGAAATGGAACAGTGCTCCTCCCAAAGGGGGTGAAATAAGAAAAACCAGTGGAGCTTTCTGAAATAATAATATGACACAGATGCTAGCGAACACTAAGCCAGCATCTCTGGAGTCTGCCATGAATCCATGAATTCAGCGTTTGAACGCTCACTTCCATTAAAGAAATAGGTAAGGAAATTCCTTTGAGAGTCATCAGGGAGAATGTTGGATGACACGTGCAGGACACAAAATCTTAAAGACTCTGTCATTCAAGGTCTTCCATCACAGGGTCTTCACCCCAGTCATCTGGAGTCATAGCCCTGACAGAACACTTTCTTCATTGCTCCCGTCACATCCTTGTTCCGCAGCGTATAGATGAAGGGGTTGGCCATGGGGGTGACGATGGTGTAGAAGAGAGAAATGAACTTGTCCTGATCCACTGAGTAGCTGTTGCTGGGCTGGACATAAGCATAGATGGCAGAGCCATAGAACAGGAAGACCACCATGAGGTGCGAACCACATACCTCAAACGCTTTCCTCTTTCTTGTAGCTGATTTTATTCTTAACACTGCCCTGACAATCCAACCATAGGAAAATGTGATTAATGCCACAGGTATGAAAAATAAGATGATAGTGAAAAATAAAATCTCTGACTCATACACAGTGGTGTCAACACATGCAAGCTTAACCATTGGGGGGATCTCACAAAAGAAGTGATCTATTTTATTTCTCCCACAAAGTGGCATAAGAAAGATGAGCACCGTCTGCAATGAGGAGTTGGCAAAACCAACGAACCATGATGCAGAAGCCATCAGGGCACAGAGACGAGGGTGCATGATCACTGTGTAGTGCAGGGGCCTGCAGACGGCTGCGTAGCGGTCAAATGCCATCATCCCTAAGAGAATGCATTCTGTGCCTCCCAACCCTTGAAAAAGGAACAGCTGAGCTACACAGCCACCAAAGGAGATAGACTTGTCTGCTCCCCTGAGATGAACCAGGAGCTGGGGAACAGTGCTGGTCGTGTAACACAGGTCCAGGAAGCTGAGGTTGGAGAGGAAGAAGTACATGGGAGTCTGAAGGTGTGGGTCTAGACGGGACAGTGCGATGATGGTTGTATTTCCCAGCAGAGTGAGCAGATAGAAGATCAGAAGAACCACAAAGAGGACTCGCTCCAGTTGAGGCCGGTCAGAGACCCCCAGCAGGATAAAGCCAGTGAAAGAACTTCTGTTTTTCTGGTCCATCCTGTCTTACGACATTTCCTGTCAAGACCAAGTATTTAGAAATTTTTTTAAAAAATATTCAGAAAACTAAGGTTGCCAGCAAATGGATTTATCATGTTAAAGAGAGGGCCTTCTGATTGTATTGCTAAGTATTTGATTAAATGATGTACTGTGAAATTGACATATTTGACATCAATTTAGTTCAATTTTACCACAAAAAGTACATCGCTGATATTTAATATAAGGAAAATCACGTGATGGACCTTAGTCTGCATCAGTCATATGTACAGAAAGTCTTTCTTTCTCAACTCGGTAGGCTTAAAATGATTTAAGTATGTGTGTACATTTCAGAGGAAAGGGGGATGAGAGAAAAGAGGGAGAGTAACCAAAAGAATCTGATAAAGATTTGAAGGGAGGGAGAGACATTATTATAAATGTGTATCTCATGATTCTACACGAATGGATATACACATCTCACAACCAATAGATAGAGTATTACCTCAAAAATGCATTCAGATATAGGAATAGGACCTAGAATGTACTTAGAGAAAATTTTCAATTATGTTCAAAATATCACTACAGGTTCTGTATATATACATTTTGGAAGAATTGCCTCACTAATTAATATATTATATTACTGAAAGTTTCACCAGCTTTTTCTTGGTGTGGTATCAGAACAATTAAATACTCAATCAGAGAGAGCCTGAGAATACCAGCATACAATCACAATGCTTCACTTTTGCCAAGTAGATGCTTAAAATTACCATGCCAATTTATAGGAACTCTGAAAATTCATCGGCTGTGCAGAGTCCATTGGAATCAGAACACTTAAATCCAATGGCCAACACTTACCTCTTCCTTCTACACATTTCAGATCCGCACCTTACACGGGTTGGTTTGTAAAATTCATGAAAGAGGTAGGGCTATTCATTAGCTACATTCTAGTCAGAATAAACACATAAAAGGTTATCTAGCCATGTCATCCATGTACAGACTGTAGTGCTTTACATCACTCCTTGCGTTCAAATGAGTAAAGAGATAAATACATCGACAAAGACAGATACATCTCAAAGCGATGGCAGGTCAAAGTGCTATATGGAACCTTAAAGTAGGACAAAGAAAAGCAAAAAGAAAAGGATATTTTGATATTATACAAAATATCAGGCATCTGTCTACATTAGGGTAATTCTGACCTTTCTGGAAGCTACCTTGAAGAATCAGTCACACTGGACCCAACACACTGCCAGGTAGAAGGCAACTCTGATGACCGTTTCATCCAGCCTCTTACGACAGAGTAAGCACAGTCATACGCCGGCCAAAGAGACCAAACAAAACCATCATTACACTTCTCTCATGTTCAAACGGTTAGCATGGTACATTTCTTATTCTTCTAAGACTTTGGAAATCCAGCACCAAAAAAAAAAAAAAATCATACCGACTTAATTAAAAAGATATTTGAGACAGTCTCAATGTGCAACAACAGGGACTATCCCCTGACTCACACTTGCTCAGAAGAGCAAAGAAAAACAAACCATGTTTCGGGTGGCTGGGTAACTCAGTCAGCTAAGTGGCCCGCTTCTGCTCAGGCCATGATCTCACAGTTTGTTCCTTTGAACCCTAGTTCGAGCTCTGTGCACAGAGTCTGCTTGGGATCCTCTGTCTCCCTCTCTCTCTGCCCTCCCCCATTGCTATTTCTCACTTTTAAAACTAAATAAACATTAAAAAAAGAAAAAAGACCATGCTTCAGTCTTATGCACACTTGCACAAATATAGGTATGCTTATCTGAAAGAAAGTGTTGGAAAATTTTTAAGAGTGCCTGATAAAGGAAGCTCTCAACAAAATGATGGAAGGCAAAAATAAAATGCTTAATCATTCATTCATGGGGAAAAAGACAATATAGTTACACCATTAGAATAAAATAATGGTATTTTCTCACATTTTTATATCAATAAGTCTAGGAAGGCAGTGAGAAAAGATAAAATCATGGTAAGATGAACTTGTACAATTGATTTGCTAGTTTATAAGATTATATATGTAAGTGTGCACACACTCACACACATGCACATATTACCATTCCTTATAAGAATGCAGAATGGCTATCTACCTGACAGGTCTAAAGCTGAATGTGATTTTAAGTTGAAAAGTAACTTATCGGGCAAAGGAGATGCTCACTAAAGCAGACACAAGAATGTCATCATCCTCATATGTTACAAGTGCTCCCAGGTCTCACTGGAGAGCACACAGGGAGGGAACTACAGCACTCATGTCACAGTCCATCATCTTACTGCTATTTTACTCATTACAATTCAGGAAAATTATTATCCTTAAGTAACACTGGATAAGGGTAAGATCATGCTGCGAAATGCATTCCCCCATCAATTCTCAAGAGTACGATCTGTTGATCTGGCTCACTCTGTTCCTTCTCCCTCCCCTACTCTGCATCTATCCATCTTAAAGCTTCTGAAGAACCACAGAGGCAATCTTCCAAGAGAAAGGATTTGCTTGGACTAAGGTTAATGAGAAATTTCATTTCATTTCCTTCTTACCATATTTAAACTATGGTGTCATTAGACTATGAACCATCATCTCTGTTTGGTCAGCATCAAGTGACTGAATGCATTAAGAGAGATGGATTTCTCTGAGACAAACCATGTAAACAATAATGACTAGAAATGTCAAACATATCCAGCCTAGGTCCAGGAGCAAAGAGTGGTGTCCACAGCAACTATCATCACATGACATGGTACAGGGAAGTCCAGCCATGAACTACACATATTTTATTACTTTGCACACAAAAACTAAATACTTGAAAAAACACAGATGAGAGAGAGAGAGAAAGAGAACTTTTCTTAGGTAAAATAAAAATAAATATATTCTACACAAAAATGGCATTCTATGTAATGATTACCATCAAAAAAAATTACAATAAGAAATTACGTCTTACAAGAACACAATGTCATGAAAATAATTAAGAAAACAGGGATAAAATGAAAGAGGTTGAAACGCTTGGTACTGACACACATAAGGAGAAAGTGATTACCATAACTGTTCAATGCTGACACAAAACTCTAATAATTTTAGAGCAAGAAACTATATTTCCGCACAACTAAATGCTCAGTAGTCACACTACACATTTTACAGACAAAAGACCTCAAGATAATGTCTCTATTTAAGACATTAATATACAACATTCACTGATATATTTGACATGCACCCTCTGCACTATCCCCTGCCTGGATGAAACTGGATAAAGTGTGGGCAAGATTTCTGCAGCCTCAGGGCCACGACTGCATCACTACTGCTCTCATGATGCTTCTGTCTCATAGGTCTGAGCTGACCTCAGATACACAAGAACGGGACCCCGATGACAACAGAGGACGAGCAAATGAGGGGATGCAGCCATCACCACACAGGACAGGAGAGAGCTGATGACCACTGACGCTGCTGCAGGGCAGGTTCTATGGAAGAAGAGGGGGAAGCAGGAATCCCACTGCATGTTGTCTTTTCAGGGAATGCTCTCCGGATAAATGGGGTGAGGGAAGGAAATCAGACCAGAGAATGTTGCTTAGCAAGGATTAGGTCTCAAGTGGAACAGAGCATGAGCCTGATCCCATGAGATGCTGGACAGAACTCTCCAGTAGAACCACCCATCTGTGATGGCAGAAAAATTCTGTCCTCACTGCCCAAAACTATGCCCACTCTCCACCTGTCACCACCTGAGCATTTACACATCCTAGCTAAGAAAGTGAATTTTATTTTATTTCATTCCATTTAATGTTTATTTACTTTTGAGAGAGAAAGACAGGGTGTGAGTGGGTGAGGGGCAGAGAGACGGTGACACAGAATCCAAAGTAGGCTCCAAGCTCTGAGCTATCAGCACAGAGCATTATGTCAGGGCTCTAACTCATAGACTGTGAGATAATAACCAGAGCAGAAGTTGGACACCTTACCAATTGAGCCACCCCGGGGCCCCAAAAAACTGAATTTTAAACTTTATTTAATCTTAATGAAAATAAATTGAAAGACCTTCCTGTGGCTACTTCCTACTGAATTGGACAGCACAACTCTGGAGCAGGAATTACATCAGATTCGATCCTGCCTTGGCATTGACAGCCTTTTGCACATCCCATAAGTCTGTCACTGGCTGTGAGCTGCCCCCACCATGTTCCCCAGACCGCCTGGCCATGTGGCTCCCTTTCAGCTGAGGGCAATTCTCTCAAGAAGGGAATGGCTGTGAACCTCAGAACCCATACTCATGACAAACAGGGTTTGGACTGGAGCACCAGCAGGTAAAGAGTGTCTGAGCAGGTCACCAACAGTGTTCACACAAGAATCCATTCATGATCGTGTGCAAGGATAGAAGGGTGGGACCTAATGTACTTCACACATCGCCTCAGTGCAATCACACACGCACACATGCACACACACAGATTCGCACACACACATATACACACACATACATACAACATGTGTCATTTCCCTAATTCGTAAATATGTAAACATTCAGGATTCTTACTACTTTTTTCTTCATCATATTGCTATTTGTACTCACTTGAAGGATCAGTTCTTCTTGTTAACAATGTAGTCAAAATATAGATGCGCTGACTGAATATACACAAAATGGAACCTCCCTGTTGTAATTTCCAACATAGCATTTTTTAAACTCCATACATATCTTAGATATTTTGGTAACTGTTAAGGGAGAAAATAAATATTTAATAACAATAAATACTGATAATAAGTTTTAAGCATAGAGAAGAAATATCTAATTTCACAGGCAACATGGAACAAAGGGAAAGTATGAAAGTATACAGTGTAAAACCTTACCCATGTGCACGCTCTATTATTCTAGCACTGAGGCCATATTTTATTTCCAGTAAACATGCATATTTAATTATTTTCACATGTACATACAGAGGTGTAATGTATGTACTACAATAGAATCAAATGTCTAGGAATGACTTGGTGGCATCTGTAATGAACAATTAAATTTAGCTCTTATATTTGGTGAACTTCTACAGTCTGTTACTTTAGACATGGATCACGTAAGCAACCCAAAACACATTTCTGTTGTAAGAACAATGTAACTGGAAACAAATACACTCGCCAATTCCTAAGGCAACACAGAGACTTAATTTCATTTCACTCACCTTTATTCATCTTTTCTGTGGGATCTAAGCTATTTCTCTACCTCTTTTCCAAGTTGCTGCCTAAATACAGTTCTGGGATAGGAATGAGGACATGTAGAATCAGTGTTTGCAGGAAATGCAAAGGTTGACTATATAGCACTGGCTCATCCATTAATTTTTCATAAGCAAAAGGACACTTTCTCACGATGACCAAACATGTCTTCATGTGGCACCAGAGATCTGCACTTTCCCTCTAGCAGGTGGAAGATGAAGGTAGTCACAAACTCTCAGTATGGATTCCCAAGTACGATGACCTGCCTGTGTGACAGTGAGACCCTTATGAGCAGGCAAGAGGGTGCCGTGACTCTGAGCTGTGGCTGGGCTGGCACAGAGAACCAAGTCCCCTCCCCTGCTGACATCTCTGGGGAACGCATGCCCCACACTCTTAATGAGCCCATGTCACTGAGCTGCCCAGACAGAGCAATCCCCAGGGACAATGACTATGGAGGATAATTCCAAAGGAGACCTAATCTGTCTTTTTTATTACTTCACATACCTCACAGAGGACAATAACTCCCTAGACCTCCCCAGCTACACTAGCTCCCATCCGTGATGACCTAGATGTTTTACAAAACACTTCAGATTTTTTTCACAATAGCCCCAAATATTTACATGTATATAGATAAGGAAGTATACATTCAGTTACTTAATTTTAAATATGAATGAACTCTTTAATTTCATTCATAATTAATATATATGGATTACAGAGCTAATAATTAGGCACATTCTAATTGTTAGCATGAATATAACGGAATATATATTAATTATATATTAATATAATCAAATTCTACCAAATTTCTAATGTGGCTTGGGGGAAAAAATTCTCAAATCCTCTAAAACACAGTTCAGTTTATATCCATTGATTTTAATGATGTTTTCAAAAAATTTACAGAATTATCTGTCTTTTCATTATAATGTACAGTTTATTTAAAATCAATTCTCTTTGCATTTAAGTTACAACTGATTTTGAGTTTACCAGGAGAGTTAAAACAATCACTACAGAAAAATAGAAGGAACGTAATGGGTGGTTTGTGGCTGTTTCTCATAGGTCCACAATTTCCAGTTTCATTTATCGTGTTCAGCCTAAGAAAAAAACTACTTCCTGCAGAAAACATTCTTACATTTGAATTTTTCAGTTATTCCCATAGCAGCTAGATCACATCCTGGTAGTTATGGGGAGAACTGGCAAAGAAAATACACTCTGGGTGTCCAGGAGAGAGAGGGAATTATGGACCTGCTATTAAGGCTTTTCTTCCCAGGTCTCACTCACTGCTGCCAGTCTTACGTGCTCAAATCACCTTGGTAACAGTGTGGCACAATTGAGTGCTGTGACCCACACTTATACTCGTAGAAGCAATGGGATCTAGGGTAACATTCAATCGCTCGTCCCAAGACGTACATATGAGAACGCTCAATGCACCACTGTTTGTATTAACCAAAACCTGCACACAAGCCTAATGCCCATCAACAGTAAACTGGGTCAATTTGGCATGCTCATAAAAAAGATTACTCTACAACAATGTGAATAGGACTACAGCAAAAAATATTGAAACGATGCTGTTTGCAAAAAAGTACTGAGCATATGGTGGAAGTTACAAGGTAATGTCTCTATAAAGAGATCCCTCATCATAACATTCAAATCCAGTGAAACTACTGTTGTTGATGAACTAACATTTGTGTGGAAAGGCTATACTTGCAGTAAAAAAATTATGGTCAAATATAATAATGATATCAAGGGGCCACTTATAGCACAGTCACCATCAAAGGGAAGTGAAAGGTATGTGGTTGGGTACAGGGTGTCCAAGCATCTGTCCAAGGTTCCAGTTAACAAGAGAGACAATAGCATGACCAGACACTCTTTAATTATTCCTTAAACTGAACCTAGTTTCATATAAGAATGTTGTACCCAACATTATACCTACTATAAGAAAGCAGGAAACAAAGGCGTTATAAAAATCTTATAGATGATCTCGAGTATTTTAGTAAAGGATGAAAGATGATAAAATCACATTTGGAATAGCTAATTTTAGGCAAAAAAAAGAAACATTATTAGAGATTGATAAGCAATTGGAAATGTGGACTAAAAGGAATACCAATTGAAATATGATTTTACAAAAAAAGCAACATAATAGAAAAAGGAAGGAGGCAGGAGTCCTTCTCCAGCCAGGACCTGACACTGTCCTCTCTGTGAAGCTACAATAGTCAGGCCATCTTTCATTGAAGAGATCCAAAATGTCACCAGCTCAGTACATTCTCAAACAGGTGACTTACGATCTCTAAATTGTCCCAGCTCTCTGATCCTCTTCCTCCTTAATATCCTCCGTCTGAGGGAAGAAGTAGGAACAGTCCGACCTTTCCAAGGGACGCACAACTGTCTATGCACCTCTGCCCTGCATGGGGCTTTCTGTAGTCACCACTGGACAATTGGATAAAAAGCCTCAAAAACAAAACAAAACAAAAAGGTAAAGAGACAGAAGACAAATAAGGCGGACAAATAACAGAAGATGAAAGAGACAGGAGATATATACAGAGATTCGAGTTAAATAGAGAACAGAGAGGAGTGCCTCAGTGACTCAGTCGGTTAAGGGTCCAACTTTGGCACAGGTCATGATCCCAAGATCGGTGGATTCAAGCACTATATTGGGCTCTCTGCTGATGGATCAGAGCCTACAGACTGCTTCAGACTCTGTGTCTCTCTCTCTCTCGCTCCCTGCCCCTCCTCCATACATGCTTTTTTCCTCTCGCTCTCTCTTTCTCTCAAAAATAAATATTTAAAAAAATAATAAACAAACTTCAAAACAAGAGGAAAATCGCAGAGAAAACAACAAAGTGATAGGCAAGACGATCTCAAAGTTCAAAAAGCTCAGAATGGGGTGAAGGAATCACAAGTGAGGTCACACAGTGCCAGGCTGCAGAGCGGGCACCTGGTGTCATAGTTCCACACTGAGAAGCAGCTCATTCCTGAAGGGACTGTCACACGCAAGGGCATCTCACAAAAAGATGGGACATCGTGCACATGTTCACCCACATTCCACGCAGGGTCAGTGGTAACAACACCGGCTGGTTCCCTGTTCGACACACACAGCCCCGCACCCTCTCTCACACGAGGTGGGACTCCGGAGGCCCTGGTGGGAGCGGGGCTCCAAGGCTGGAGCTGGACAACCACTGCTCCTGTGGGGTTCTGGAGGGGGCCTCCCAAACTCTTCGTGGGAATTTCCTGGAGCCTAAACCAACCGGGTACATGATTCTGATGAGGAAGGAACTGTGAGCACTAGAGGTCCAGACATGTGCAAAGCAGCCATAGATCACTTCCCACATTTCTGTCATCCGCTGCCCGCCACACCCAAAACACACAAACATGTCCATTATCACAAATGCACATGCACAAATCATGTGCATTAGGAGGCTTCCAACATTCAGTTCACTATGTCTTATTAGAATACTTAACCAATGAACGAATCCATGTTCAAGTCACTACATATACAAGAAAAATTAAAACAATAGGAACCAATTTCTATCTTCATATATTAAAATTATTTTAACTTTGGCCATTTGGTGACCAATGCTACAATTATTATGAAATTAAATTATGAACGTTACTAATAACTTAAAATTGAAAATTATAAACATAAGGCTCATGGTCACAGTCAGGAAATCTTAGTTCAGAGAACTGACAAAATCATTAAGAATAGTTGATTATGGCCTTTTGGGAATCTGTAGTCTCCACCTGATAAGAGAGGTAGGCTTATTAAAAGCAATTTTCAAAAAAATAGTCCGTAGTGGCATGGAATGAGCATATTTTGAAGTCTGTATGTGTAGCTTCACATCCTGGCCCCATCATTTAAAAATTCTGTCATTTCAAGTAAGAACTTACCTCTCAGTTCCACAGTATGATCAGCTGTAAAGTAGGATAACGTCTCTTGGTATTATAGTAAATAAATAAGATAGAGTATATGAAAAGGCATGAAAAATTGCAAAGCACTGTGTAAATGCAAAGACCTATTAGCAGTTCTCAGTCCATTTTTCCAGTCACCCTCCATCGAGCCTTGCTATCAGCCACTCTCTGCTTAAATGGCCTTCATGCAGCTTTTATGAAACTATCCAGCCTAACAGTCTCCCGTGTCAATGACCATTACTTTCTGATTCTTTTACAGCCAGAAGTCCTTTACCCTTTAATATGTCTTTACCCATTTCCCCTTTTAAAAATAATCATACTTCAACAGAGCCACCAGAGATAACTGCACCAGTGCATCAAAATCCTAGTCCTCTCTCCAAGTATGATCTCATACTGTCCACTGCTCATCCTGACACATCTACTTGGATGTTTACTTTAATATGTCTCTCCACCCAAAGTAACTGTATTCATTCCCAGGGGCTTCCATAAAAAATAACAATACTGGGGACTTAAAACAAGACACTTATTCTCTCATGACTCTGGAGGCCAGTCCAAATTCAGATGTCATATGGACACCCTCTCCTTGAAGGTTCTAAAGGAGGATGTGTCCTATGCCTTTCCTAGAGACTCTGCTGTTGCCAGGAAACCTTGGCATCCTTGGCTGTTGATCGATCGTTGTTCCAACTTGGCCTTTACAGTCACATGGCATTCTCAATGTGTGTGCCTCTGTCCCTGTTCCCTTCTTATTCTAAGTAAACAGGCCATTCTAGATCAAAGCCACCTTGGTAATGGATGACCTCATCTTTTTGTTTTTTAATAATTTATTGCCAAATTGGTTTCCATATAACACCTAGTGCTCATCCCAACAAGTGCCCTCCTCTGTGTCCGTCACCCACTCTCCCCCCTGCCACACCCCTCTCTCTCCTTAGTTTGTTGTTAGTCTTTGAGAGTCTCTTATATTTTGCCTCCCTCCCTCTCTGTGGCTTTTTTCCTTCCCCTCTTCTCCTCCCCCCTGGTTTTCTGTTAAGTCTCAGAAAGTCCACCTATGCGTGGAAACATATGGCATCTGTCTTTCTCTGCCTGATTTATTTTACTCAACATAATACCCTCCAGTTCCATCCATGT
Source organism: Paradoxurus hermaphroditus (assembly GCA_004024585.1). Classification (NCBI taxonomy): domain Eukaryota; kingdom Metazoa; phylum Chordata; class Mammalia; order Carnivora; family Viverridae; genus Paradoxurus; species Paradoxurus hermaphroditus. Next base: position 18,810 of record PITB01006798.1, read on the forward strand.
TGCCACACATGGCCGGATTTGATTCTTTGTCATTGCTGCGTAGTATTCAATCGTATATATATACCACATCTTCCTTATCCAATCATCAGTTGATGGACACTTAGTCTCTTTCCATGATTTGGCTATTGTTGAAAGTGCTACTATGAACAATGGAGTACATGTGCCCCTATGCATCAGCAGTCCTGTATCTCTTGGGTAGATTCCTAACAGTGCTATTGCTGGGTCATAGGGTAGTTCTATTTTCTTTTTTTTGAGGAACCTCTACACAGTTCTCCAGAGCACTCCCACCAACAGTGCAAGAGGGTGCCTGCTTCTCCACATCCCCGTCAGCATCTATAGTTTCCTGATTTGTTCATTTTAGCCACTCTGACTGGTGTGAGGTGGTATCACAGTGTGGTTTTGATTTGTATTTCCCTGATGATGAGTGACATTGAGCATCGTTTCATGTGTCTGTTGGCCATCTGGATGTCTTCTTTGGGGAAGTGTCCATTCATATCTTCCGCCCATTTATTTCCTGGATTATTCATTTTCAGGTATGGACTTTGGTAAGTTCTTTATAGATTTTAGATACTAGTCCTTTATCTGATATGTCATTTGCAATTATCTTTTCACATTCCGTTGGTTGCCTATTAGTTTTGTTGGTTGTTTCCTTTGCCAGGCAGAAGGTTTTTATTTGATGAGGTCCCAGTAGTTCATTTTTGCTTTTAAATCCCTTGTCTTTGAAGATGTGTCAAGTAAGAAATTGGTGCATCTTAGATCAAAGAGGCTTTTTCCTGCTTTCTCCTCTAGGATTTTGATAGTTTCCTGTCTCACATTCAGATCTTCTATCCATTTAGAGTTTATTTTTGTGAGTGGGGTAAGGAAGTGATCTAGTTTCATTTGTTTGCATGTGGCTGTCCAGTTCTCCCAGCACCATTTATTAAAGAGGATGTCTTTTATCGATTGGATACTCTTTCCTGCTTTGTCAAAGATTCGTTGGCCATATACTTGTGGGCCCAATTCTGAGTTAAGAAATTGAATCAATTAACAAAAATCTCCCAACAAATAAAAGCCCTAGACCAGATGGCTTCCCTGCGGAATTCTACCAGACATTTAAAAAGGAGTTAATACCTATCCTTCTCAAGCTGTTCCTAAAAATTGAAATGGAAGGAAAACTACCGGACTCATTCTATGAAGCCAGAATCACTTTGATTCCCAAACCAGATATAGACCCAGAAAAAAAGAGAATTACAGGCCAATATCCCTGATGAATATGGATGCAAAAATTCTCAACAAGATTCGATGCAAATCGAATCCAATAGCTTATAAAAAGATTTATTCACCATGGTCAAGTAGGATTCATCCCTGGGTTGCAGGGCTGGTTCAAAATTTGCAAATCAATCAATGTGATAAATCACATTAACAAAAGATAAGAAACATACGATTCTGTCAATAGATGCAGAAAAAGCATTTGACAAAATCAGCACCCTTTCCTAATAAAAACCCACGAGAAAGTCGGGATAGAAGAAACATGCTTAAAAATCATAAAAGCTCTTCATGAAAAGTCCACAGCTAATATCATCCTCAATGGGGAAAAACTGAGAACCTTCCACCTGAGTTCAGGAACACGACAGGGTGTCCACTCTCACCACTGGTATTTAAGATAGCATTGGAGGTCCTAGCATCAGCAATTAGGCAACAAAACAAAATAAAACCATCAAGATGGGCAAGGAGGAAGTCAAACTTTCACTTTTTGCAGATGACATGATACTTTACACGGAGGACCCGACAGAATGCACCAAAAGCCTGCCAGAACAGATCCATGAATTAGGCAAGGTTGCAGGGTACAAAATTAATGTACAGAAATCGGTGACATTTCTATACACCAACAACGAAGCAGCAGAAAGAGAAATAAAGAAGCTAATCCCTTTCACAATTGCACCAAAAACCATAAAATACCTAGGAATAAACCTAACCAGAGATGTAAAAGACCTCTACGATGAAAACTATAAAAAACTTATGAAGGAAATTGAGGAAGACACAAGGACATGGGAAAACATCCCATGCTCACGGATTGGAAGAATAAATATCATTAAAATGGCAATACTACCCAAAGCAATCTACACATTCAATGCAATCCCAATCAAAATTGCACCAGCATTCTTCCCAAAGCTAGAACAAACAATCCTAAAATTTGTATGGAACCACAAAAGACCTCAAATAGCCAAAATAATGCTGAAGAAAAAAGCCAAGGCGGGAGGCATCACAATCCCAGACTTTAACCTCTACTACAAAGCGGTAGTCATCAAGACTGTATGGTATTGGCACAGAACAGACACATAGACCAATGGAACAGATTAGAAAACTCAGAATGACCTCATCTTAATGTGATCATATCTGCACAGACTCTATCTTCAAATAAAATCACATTCATATGCACCGGATGTTAGATTATGAACATATCTTGGGGAGGGGGTAATTCGACCCCAAACAGGAGCTTTTCCTCTTGATTCTCCACTTATAAAAAGGGATCAACTGACCTCAGTCATCACCTCTTGCATCCTTGATGATAATGTGGATCCCCTGATAATTCCCCTAGAGTCACTTATCATGTGCTGTCCTCAAGCTCCAGGAGCTGATCCAGATTTAAAGGAAGAATTCATGATGTATACTTGTAAATCACTAAAAGAATAGATCTTACAAGTTCTCCCCACAGGAAAATAAAAGGCAACCATGTTCAGCAACACATGTTAATTAGAGTTATTGTAGTTATCATTCCATATAACACAAACATTGAATCATTACGTTGTATGCCAAAATAGAATACATGTTGGAAGAGGAGTTCAGATGGCAGAGAAGGAGGGAGACCGGGATTTCCCTTGTCCCTCAAACACAGCAGTATTGAGGTCAGAATACTTGGAATACCCATAAATACTGGCTGCTGAGTGACAGAAAAATCTGCACAGGTAAAGAGAGACACCTTGGCAAGACACAGGTGCCGCATTTGCAAACTGGAGATAAAACAGAACATGGAGGCACGGAGGAGAGGGGACCTCTTTTGTGGAGAGACAAAGGGGAGAGAATGGGAGGCTATGGTAGTGTGGGATTGTATTTGGATAAGAGGAAAACCTCTCCAGATCAGGAGGGGAATGAGAAATACACAGAGAGCCAGTTTCTACTAAGCAAACAGACTTAGGAGTGAAGACAGGAGTTTTAAGGGGTGCGCAGCTTTCTCAGGACCAGAGCCCACCATGCGTGTGTGCCCTTGTGCGCACACCTGTGGGGAGAGGAGCTGGCCCTAGGATGCTGGCGATCTCAGGGACTTGGAAGCGATAGGGGGCTCACTGGGAGAAAGCCATCCCCTTTCCCAAGTACTACTCATAGAGGCTGTCCTCCAAGGACAAAAGACCCTGAAGGCACCCACCAGCCACAGGCACTTTGTCACCCGGGTGGAGTGGTGCTACCCTACAATGGTCTGCCCAGAACAGGATCTTTTAAGACCTCTGGGTTTGAATACCAGCCCAGCCGCAGGAAGACACAGGAGACTATGGGGCAGAACAAGTCGGTTGCCCCCCATGTTCTGTGAGGGCCACCTGAACAGTGGGGTTTGGGACACCCAGTCTGGAGAAGAGAGACTGGGGTGTCACCATTTTCCTCCCCACCACCACCCGGTGGAGATTCAGCAGCAGGACAGCATACCCACAGTTGAGGCGGGACCTGCTTACACCAAACCCCGCCCTTCCATGCCTGGTAACTGTTTATCTACCGAGTGAGACTGACACAGATTGAGACCGATGGCCCCTCCTCCGACCAGCACAGCCCCCAGTCCCAGGGACCAACAAACAACTGTCCTGTGATCTTGTATGTTAGTATTTTTTTTCTCTCTTCTTTCCTTCTCTTCCCCATTCTTTTTCTTTCTACTCTCCTCTTTTTTTTTCTTCCCTTCGGAATCAGGCTCATAATTTCTGTTTTGATTTTTGGTCAATCAAAATGCATATATATATATGCATATACACACACACTTCTATATATTTCTTTTTTTCTCTGTTCTGTGTTTTTGTTTGTATAATCAGGCCCTTTTACTCTATATTCTTTTTACACCTTTATTCCCACCACCCCCCCTCTGGATTAAGCCTTAGAGTTTCTTTGATTCTCTGCCTGGTCTTTTTTTCTACCCCTTACATTTCTCCCTTCGTACAGGATAAAATTCCCTTCCCCCTTTTTTCCTTTTTTCCAGGGTTACTTCAACGAGCAAATCAGAGCGCACCTGGTGGAAGGTCCAAACAATCCGCTGCTATGAGCATTGGGATTAAACAGCCAAGACACAATGATAGAGTGCACACACCACACTCCAGAAATGCTTCCTCAAGTTCCAGGCCCTGGACAGTGTACGGTCACTTTTTAATATAATAGTATTTACAGGTGCAGGACACATAACAAGCTATTCAACACGTAAAAGACAGAAACCTACCCAAATTACAAAACAGAAGAATTCTCCTCAAAAGAAAATCCAGGAGGAAATGACAGCCAGAGAATAGCGGGGCTTGAAGGAACCATAGAAGACAGTAGAGAATCTCTTGCTACAGAGATCAAAGACCTAAGAACACATCACGATGAATTCAGAAATGCTGTAAATGAGATGCAAAATAAACTAGTGGAGTGACAGCAAGGATGGAGAAGAGGAAGAGAGAATAGGTGAAACAGAAGGTAAAATTATGGAAAATAATGTAGCTTTAAAAAAGAGAAAAAAATTACTAAACCATGAGGGGAGGATTACAGACCTAAGTGATTCAATGAAAAGTAATAATATTGGTATCATAGGAGTTCCAGAAGAAGAAGAGAGAGAGAGAGAGAAGGACAGAAGGTTTATTTGAATAAATTATAGCTGAGAACTTCCCTAAGCTGGGAAAGGAAACAGACATCCAAGTCTAGGAGGCAGAGACAACTCCCTTCAAAAAAAAAAAACAAACAGGTCAACACATAGCATAGTAAAGCTGGCAAAATACAAAGAGAGAGAATTCTGAAGGAGTCAGGGACAAATGTGCCTCCACTAACAAGAGAGACACGTAAGAGTAGTAGCAGACCTGTTTACTGAAACTTGCAGGCCAGAAGGGAGTGGCAGGAAATATTCAATGTCATGAAGAGGAAAAATATGCAGCCAAGAATTCTTTATGCTGCAAGGCTGTCATTCAGTATAGAATGACACATAGGAACATTTCTAGACAAACATTATCTAAGGGGACTCTGAGAGTGGAAAGCAGCAAAGACTACAAAGGACCAGAGCACAGCCACGAAACCTACAAATACCATGATGACACTAAATTGGTATCTTTTAATATCACTCTGAATTTGAATGGACTAAACACCCCAGTCAAAAGACATAGGGTATCAAATCAAAATGGATAAAAAATAAAACAAGATCCATCTATATGCTGCCTACAAGAGACTCATTTTATTTTTTTAAATTTTTTTAAATTTATTTATTTATTTTGAGAGAGAGACAGAGTGATCAGGGGAGGGGCAGAGAGGGTGGAGGAGACAGAGAATACCAAGCAGGCTCTGCATTATCAGTGAGGAGCTGGAGTGGGGCTCAAACTCACAAACTGTGAGATCATGTCCTGAGCTGATATCAGTGGCTTAACTGAGTCACTCAGATGCCCCCTCAAGAGACTTATTTTAGACCTGAAGATATCTGCAGATTGAAAGTGAGGACATGGAGAACCTCTAAAGACAGTGAATATCCATCATGCTACTGGATGTCAAAAGAAAGCCAGAGAAGCCATACTTATATCAGACAAACTAGATTCTGAAACAAAGATTTTGACAAGAAATGAAGAAGTGCCTTCCATCATAACTAAGGGGCCTATCCATCAAGAAGGGCTAATGATTGTAAATGTTTTTCCTCCCAATGAAGATGCACCCAAATATATAAATCAATTACTTACAAACATAAGCAAACTTATTGATAACAATACCGTGAATGTAGGGGACTTTAATACTCCACTTACAGCAATGGACAGATTCTCTAGGCTGAAAATCAATAACAAAATAATGGCTCTGAATGACACATTAGACCAGATGGACTTAACAGATATATGTAGAACATATGCTCCTAAAGCAGCAGAATATACATTCTTCTCGAGTGCACATGGAGCGTTCTCCAAAACAGATCACATGCGGGTCACAAAAAACCCTTCAACAAATATAAAGGGATTGATACCATACTATGCATATTTTCAGATCACAATGCAATGAAACTCGAAATCAACCACAAGAAAAAAAAATGGAAAGCCCCCAAATACATGGAGGTTAAAGACACCTTACGAAAGAATGAATGTGTAGCAACATGGATGGAACTGGAGGGTATTATGTTAAGTGAAATAAGTCAGTCAGAAAAAGACAGATACCATATGTTTCCACGAATAGGTGGACTTTGTGAGACTAAGCAAAAACCAGGGGGAGGGGAAGAGGGGAAAGGAAAAAAAGACACAGAGAGGGAGGGAGATAAAACATAAGAGTCTCTCAAAGACTAAGAACAAACTGAGGGTGAGGGGGGATGGGGGGGGAGAGGGGGTGATGGGCACTAAAAAAGGGCACATGTTGGGATGAACACTGGGTGTTTTATGTAAACCAATTTGAAAATAAACTATTTTAAATTAAAAAAAAAAGAATGAATGGGTCAACCAGGAAACTAAAGAAATTTAAAAATATATGGAGGCCAATGAAAATGGAAACACAATAATCCAACACTTTGGGATGCAGTAAAGGCAGTCCTAAGAGGAAAATACATTGCAGTTCAGGCCCATCTCAAGCAGCAAAAACGGTCCCAAATACAGACTCTAACCAAACACCAAAAAGAGCTAGAAAAGGAGCAGAAAATGAAGCCCAAAACTAGCAAAAGATGGTAAGTAATAAAGATTAGGGCAAAAATAAACAATATAGAATCCAAAAAAATTAGAAGAGACCAATGAATGTAAGAGCCGTTTCTTTTCAAAGGATAAACAAAATTGATAAACCCTTAGCCAGACTCCTCAAAAAGAAGAGAGAAGACCCAAATAGATAAAATCATGAATGAAAGAGGTGAGATAACAAACAAATACAGAAATACCATTATTAGAGAATGCTATGAAAAATAATATGCCAGCAAGGAGAACAATCTAGAAGAAATGTACAAATTCCTAGGCACCTATGCAGTACCAAAACTCAAAAGGCAAGAAATAGAAAATTTGAACAGGGTCATAGCCATGAAAGAAATAGAAATTGTTATCAAAGATATCCAAACAATTAAGAGTCCTAGGCAAGATGGCTTCACAAGGAATTCTACAAGTCGTTTAAAGCAGAGTTAATACCTATTCTTTTCAAGCTGTTCCAAAAAAATAGAAATATTCTATAAAGCCAGAATTACCTTGATTCCAAAACCAGACAAGACCCCACTAAAAAGGACAATTACAACCAATATTCCTGACGAACAGGCAGGCAAAAATTCTCAATAAGATACTATCAACTCGAATTCAACATATTAAGGGAATTATTCACCATGGTCAAGTGGGATTTATTCCTGGGCTGGAAGGCTGTTCCAACATTCACAATTCAGTCAGTGCGGTCCATCAATTTAATAGAGGAAAGGAAAAGGGGTGCTTGGGTGGCTCAGTCAGTTAAGTGTCTGGTTTCAGCTCACGTCATGATTTCATAGTTTCTGGATCGAGCCCCACATTAGGCTCTGTGCTGACACCTCAGAGCCTGGAGCCTGCTTAGGATTCTGTGTCTCCTTCTCTCTCTCCCCCTTCCCTGTTCTCATTCTGTCTCTCTCTCTCTCTTTCAAAAATAAATAATAAATAATAAATAATAAAAACATTAAAAAAAGAAGACGAAAGGATAAAAACCATATGATCCTGTCAATAGATACAGAAAAAGCATTTGACAAAATACAGTATCCTTTCTTAATAAAAACCCTCAAGAAAGTCAAGACAGAAGGAAAAAGCCTTAATATCATAAATGCCATATATGAAAAGCCCACAGCTAATATCTTCCTCAATGGGGAAAAACTGAGAGCTTTCCCCCTGAGATCAGGAACATGACAGAGATGTCCACTCTCACCACCATTGTATAACATAGTGTTGGAAATCCTAACCTCAGCAATCGGACAACAGAATGAAATAAAAGGCATATAAATTAACAAAGAAGAAATCAAACTATCACTTTTTGCAGATGACATGATACTCTACATGGAAAACTCTGAAGACTCTACCAGAAAACTGCTAGAACTGATACATGAATTCAGCCAAGTTGCATAATGTAAAAACAATGTACAGAAATAGGTTGCATTTATATACACCAATAATGAAGCAACAGAAATAGATATCAAGGAATTGATTCCATTTACAATTGCACCAAGTATCATAAAATACCTGGGAATAAACCTGACCAAATAGGTAAAAGATCTGTATGCTGAAAACTCTAGAAAGCTTAGGAAAAAAATTAAAGACACAGAGAAATGAAAAAGCATTCCATGCTCATGGACTGGAAGAACAAATATTGTTAACATGTCAATATTACCCAAAGAAATCTATGCATTCATGCAATCCTGATCCAAATAGCACCAGCATTCTTCACAGAGCTGGAACAAACAATCCTATGATTGTATTGAACCACAAAAGACCCCAAATACCCAAAGTAATGCTGAAAAAGAAAACGAAAGCTGGAAGCTACATATCCTGGACTTAGTCTGTGTTACAAAGTTATAGTCATTAAGACAGTATGTTATTTACACAAACACACACACATAGACCAATGGAATAGAATAGAGAACCCAGAAGTGGACCCACAAATGTATGGCCAACTAATCTTCAACAAAGCATGAAAAAGTGTCCAATGGGCAAAAGATACTATCTTCAGCAAATGGTGTTGGGAGAAGTGGACAGCAATATACAGAAGAATGAGACTGAATCACTTTCTTACACCATATACAAAAATAAACTCGAAATGGATGAAAGACCTAAATGTGAGACAGAAAGCCATCAAAATCCTACAGGAAAGAACAGGCAACCATCTCTTTGACATCAGCCACAGCAACTTCTTACTTGACCCATCTCCAAAGACAAAGGAAACAAAAGCAAAAATGTATTATTGGAACCTCATCAAGATAAAAGGCTTCTGCACAGTGAAGGAAACAATCAACAAAATTAAAAGGCAACCGACGGAATGGCAGATGTTTGTGAATGACATATCGGATAAAGGGTTAGTATCCAAAATCGATAAAGAACATACCAATCTACACCCAAGAAACAAATAATCCAGTGAAGAAATGGGCAGAAGACATGAATAGACCCTCTTCCAAAGAAGACATCCAGATGGCAAATATATACATGAAAAGATGCTCAACATCACTCATCATCAGGGAAATACAAATCAAAACCACATTGAGATACCACCTCACAATGGTCAGAGTGGCTAAAATGAACAACTCAGGAAACAACAAATATTGTCAGGGGTGCAGAGAAAGAGGAACCCTTTTTGCACTGGGAATGCAAACTGGTGGAGTCACTCTGGAAAACATTATAGGTGTTTCTCAAAAAAATAAAAATAGAATACCCTGTGACCCAGCAATTGCAATATTAGGTATTTATCCAAAGATACAAAAATGCTGATTCAAAGAGCCACATGCACCCCAATGTTTATAGCAGCACTATCAACAATAGCCAAATTATTGAAAGAGCCCAAATGTCCATCAACTGATGAATAGATAAAGAAGCTGGGGTATATATATATATAATGGAACATTACTCAGCAATCAAAAAGAATGAAATCTTGCCATTGAAACAATGTGGATAGAACTAGAGTGCATTATGGTAAACGATATAAGTCCATCAGAGAATGACAGATATTGTATTATTTCACTTCTATGTGAACTTTAAGAAACACAAGAGATGGACAGAGGGGAAGGGAAGGAAAAATAAGACAAAAACGGAGAGGGAGGCAAACCATAAGAGACTCAAATACAGAGAACAAACTGAGGGTTGTTAGAGGGCAGGTGGTTGGCTGGGTGGGTTAGATGGGTGATGTGTATTAAGGAGGACACTTTGTTGGGATGAGCACTTGGTGTCATATACAGATAATGAAGCACTGGGTTCTACTCCTGAAACCAACACAACACAATCTCTTAGCTATCTTGAATTTAAATAAATAAATTGAAAAAAAAAAGAAAAATTTTTATGATAAAGATTAATAAGTGAAAAAATAATTTTAAAAACTAAAATAGAGGTGCCTGGGTGGTTCATTTCGTTAAGTGTCTGACTTTTGATCTTGGCTAAGGTCATGATCTCACAGCTCATGAGTTCAAGCTCCGCACTGGGCTCTGTGCTAACAGTGCAGAGTGTGCTTAGAATTGTTTCTCCCTCCCTCTCTCTCTCTCTCTCTACCCCTACCCTACTCATGCTCTCTCTCACTCTCTCTCAAAATAAATAAACTTAAAAAAAATTTATTAAAAAAACACTAAAATAAAATAGTTTCAAAAAATGAAGAAAATCTAATTCTAATTCAAAACTGAAGAAAACTACTGACTAGGAGATGATATTTACAAATAATGTATCCAATAAAGGGTTTGCATCCAAAACTATAAAGGTCTTATACACACAACACCCAAACTACAAATAATCCAATTTAAAAATGGGCAGAATACATGAATAGTCATTCTCCAAAGAAGACATCTAGATAACAAATCGAAGCTTGAAAAAGATGCTCACCATAACAGATTATCGGGTAATATAAATCAAAAACACAATGATATATCACTGTATCCATGTCAGAATGGCTAAAATCAATGATATAGCCTTATTTACACTAGCCAAACTATTGCTATAGCTCAAGTGTACCTCAATATATATAGATGATGCAATAAAGAAGATGTAAATGAATATTATGACTATACATGTTATATACATTATATATTATGTAATATATACATACGCCTATATATGTATATATTGCATTATTATATATATGTAATTATACATAATTATATAATATCATATATTATATAATGAATATATATAAATGAATGTATATACATATAAATGAATATTATTCAGCCATTAGGAAGAATGAAATCTTGCCATTGCAACCACATGGATAGAGCTAGAGACTATAATGCTAACCAAAAGAAAGGAGTCAGAGAAAGACAAATACCATATGATTTCACTCATATATGGAATTTAAGAAACAAACAAATGAACAAAGCAAATCAGAGAGAGAGAGACACAAACCAAAACACAGAATCATAACAATAGAGAATACACTGATGGTCACCAAATGGGTGGGGGTGGGGGGATGGGGATTAAGGAGGCCACTTGTGGTGATCAGCACTGGGTGATGTATGGAATCACTGAATCACTATACTGTATACCTGAGACTAAATTACACCGTATAGTAACTATATATATACATAAATGAAAACAAAAACTTAATTAGAAAATAAATTAAATGTATAAAGTAACTTCAAAACAATAACAATGAAATTGAAACAGAAAAAAAAATGTTTCATGTGAGTCGGACTGACACCTTGGGTCTCTGCAATCACTCATTACCCGAGCTACGGTGTGCACCCTGCATTCTTCAGAAGGCAGAAGGCCTGGAAGAATCCATGAATTGTTCTAGAGCATGGTGATAGTCCCGAGATTCAGGTGCTAGACACAGATGGAATAAAATAATTTAGCCTAGCCTTGGGTACCATTTCAATTGATGATGAAAATTCAAAGGAACAGTCCAAATAATATCGGTAGCAATTTACACAAGCCTGGAGAGCAGGGGGAGGCAGATTCCTAACATCAGAAAAATGTCACAAAACCACTCTAATTGCATTTGGTATCTTAAGTGATTTATTTTAGCATGGTTCCCAGAGATCTTATTACCTGTAATTTATTCTCACGTAACGTAATCATCCAAATGCCATTTAAACATTTACTTGAAATAAAGCTGCTTCCCACAGGTTTGTGTGTCCTTCAGGGCAGAGAAGCAGTTGCTCAGCCAGAAAAAATAGGCTTCATGAGACCTTGAGGGGTTTTGCACCAAAAAAAGTTCATTTGAAGGATTTTAAAGCGACCATTCAGGTGTAAGTATCAGGATGTGGTTGAGATGTAATGGAGACTGGGAAACTTGTTGCCGCTAGAGATAAGACTATTACAAAATTGTTTTTATGCTGCTGTTCACTCAGTATTACCATGGTGTAAAAATATATCTCAGGCGTTGATTTCAAGTGTTAATACTGTGACACTGTTAGGGATACAGATTGAACCATGACCATGTGAGAATCTCCCCAAGCTGTCATTTCCAGCCTGCCTAATACTGTCTCTGTTCCAAGATCACTTGTCATAGGCATGAACGGCCCAGGCAGTCAAGACCCAAGAAGATGCCAGTGAGTTGTCAGGAGAGGGAACAGGGTGATTGTTATGGATATGTGTCCAGTCAAAGACACAAATACATTTACCTCTACTGAGCTACACGTTGGGAGGCCTACCAAAAATGATAAACATTTCATTGATGGTGGCATTGTTAAAGCTCCAGCCTCCAAGGGAAAATACACAGTTCATGACAATGAGTATATACAAACCTGGATTCATATCCTAACACACAATTTATATGGAAACTAAGCTTGAGTTAAGATCTAAGGGATAGAATTTCAGATTCAATATTTCTGAGATATTTATATTTATTACTCATAATTCAGAATTCTATAAAGTTATTTTATAATGAGATGGTATTTATAAAGCTTGGACATAAGGAGATTTTTATAATTAATATAAATGTTATATATCCTTAAAATTTTTTCCTGGTGAATCTGAGTAAGCTCCACAGAACATGGAATTTCCTGAGAATAAGAGGTCACTTCCCATATTTTTATAGTAAGTCACTGTATTGACACACATGGGCATTTGGCAGATGTGAGTTTCAAAGGCCTTGATCAATTGATGCCTCGATTAAAGAATGGATAACATGGTATGAAGAGACGATCTAAATATATTTTACCCTTTAAAACTTTTCCTGCGTTGCTATAGGTACGATGTGTAGCATATGAAATAGGACTTGGGTCATGTACTGCTCTTATATAATAATGTCCTTAAAAGTAATTTTTTTTTAACGAACAGGGTGGCTCACAACCGGAAACTAACTTGTTCATTAAAAAAATGACTTTTAAGGACAGTACAGGACCCAAGTCCTATTTCATATTCTAGACATCTTCCCACTTTCTTTATATTCATAGAGTTGGTTGGCAATATTAATCTTCTGATGTCGAGTAAGACTGCACATTGTCTAAGACCCTTCCCACATTCTGTACATACATAGGGTTTCTCACCAGTATGAACCCTCTGATGGAGAGTAAGTTGACTGTACACTCTATTTGAAAAAGGAGTCAGGAATATTCATGGGGAAACACAGTCTTTTTAATAAATTGTCCTGAGAAAACTTGGTAAATACATTCAGAGAAATGAAATTGGAGCCCTGTATCACACCACTCACAAACATTAACTTGAAATGGATTAATATGTAAACATAAGGCCTGAAATTATAAAACTCCTAGAAGACAACATAGCAAAAACAATTCCTGACATTGGACACATTGACAGTCACCAGATGAGGCTGTTCTAGCATTATCCAATCTACTAACATAGCTTACTCTTAGGGATCCAAATTTCAATGCAAAGACTGAAAGACTGTGACTTCTAAATTTTTTAACTTATTGTGTCTATAGGAGTATAGTTTGTTCCACGGAGCTCTTGAGTGTTGCAAGATTCTACCAATAGTCAATACTCCCACCACCCAGGAGAGTGTATTGTTTTTGTTTTTGTTTTCATTTCAATGTGACCTGTTGCATTGAAATGCAACAATCAACTGCAATCAACTGTTACCATATACACTAGGGTGTATTGGTATTTCAGAACATATTGGAAATGCAACATTTATGAGCAAGTTACGTCTAAGTAGTGTAAGCTAAAGGAAACATGTTTCCTTCTATTAGCCATCTTCATAAAAGGGTTAAGAGATCGGCCTACAGGAGACTGGATATGGAGCACATGTTTGTGCATGAGCATGTCTGTGTATGTGTTTAATAATATATTTATACATATGCTGCTTAAATCTAAATGCAAACCAAAATGTTACATGTTGTGGTAGGATATGAGGAGAAACATTCTCTGGGAAGTATAGATGTTTTTTCAAAGAAGGGAAGTGAAACTTGGGAGAGGTTAATTTCACGTTAAAAATAATACATTGTTAGCCAACATGCTTTCTTTAATTACATTAAAACAGAGTTCTCTTTCCTGAAGATAAATTAATAAAGAATCTTTCCATAAGGAATCTTGCAAAACTGTCTCAGTGTGAGGGCTTAAAAATGCATGAAAAAGAGAGGGCACCAGGGTGGCTCAGTTAATCGACCAAGTCCAGTTGAAGTCGTGATCTCAGGGTTGGTGACTTCGAGCCCCACATCAGGCTCTCCACTGTCAGTGCAGAGCCCAGTTTGGATCCTAAGTCTCCCTCTCTCTATGCCCCTCCCCTGATTCTCTCTTTCTCTCTCTCACTCTCAAAAATAAATATACATTAAAATAATATTTAAAATGCATGGAAAGCACTACTTTTAACCTCCTACCACAGAATCAGGGGGACCTTGAGAAAGGCTTTGACCATTAATAATGACATGCCATTGATCGTGAGGATCCAAAATAACCCAATCATTAGGAATGTCCAGGATGCTTCAGTGACACTCAAGACACAGGAACAAACACTGAACAACTTCACTTTGAAAAGAGGTTAAAACTATCCTCAGAAATGGATCACTAATCAGAAGAACTTACACTTCTTGAAGACCTCATAGATTTCATTCAGTTCACATTGGTTAAAACATAAGAGACTCTCAAAGACTAAGAACAAACTGAGGGTGAGGGGGGTTGGGGGGGGAGAGGGGGTGATGGGCATTAAAAAGGGGCACATGTTGGGATGAACACTGGGTGTTTTATGTAAACCAATTTGAAAATAAACTATTTTAAATTAAAAAAAAAAAAGAATCCTAAACTCTCATTTTCTGAGCAAAGTAGCAACAAATAATAAACAACTTTAAAATCAAAAAAATAAAATAAATCCACCAAACAATGAAATACAATTAAACATTTAAAACAGAGCAAGTGGGGGGACCCAGGAGGCCCCCCAACATGAAGCTCAACAGCATATTGATTATTTTGAATAGAAGCTCCTGGGGAAAGAGCAGGTGCAAGGACATCATACCCTCCTCTGTCCCCTTGGAAGCAGGAAGCATCTCCCCTGTAAAAGGTGCCCACCTAGGACTGAGAGGTAAAAGACCACTTAGAGTTGAGAAAGCTGTAAAAATAAACCTGCTACTGTTTTAAAACTCCACTACCTCAGCCCAAATTCCACTTAGGATTCCTGACTAACTGAAGCTCCACATACCTGTTTTCTTTCTCCTGTCAATTCCACACATATCTATTATCTCTCTAAAAAAGGTATAAGAACTGCCTCCATTGGTCATTCCATTGGGTCTGGATTTCCTTATTGGGCCTCCGTGTGCAGGTAGTAACACTTTGGGTGTTTTCTCCTCTTACTCTATCTCATGTTGATTTAATTCCAAAACAGCTGAAAGAACCCTGGGAGAAAACGGAAACCCCTCCCTGAAGCCAGTGTCCAGTCCTTAGGACTTTTTCAGGGAGCCCTTCCCTTAAGCCTCTGATCTCCAGCCATTCACCCTCTCCTTTCTGCGTTCACGCCCAGCCCCCTTCCAGGCAAACCACATGTCCACACACAGTGGTTCCCAGGTCTGTGCCATCAGGACTCAAACACGCCACAACACCACAACGCCACAACACCACAACGGTGAAAGGAACCTCTCACCTATGTCACAAAACAAGCGTCCGAAAAGAAGTCACCTGCAGAGGGGCTGCCAGCCATCTGTGACCTGTGCCTCCCTCCTCGATGAGCCTGGTCAGAGCAGGACTCTGGCAAACAGTAGCTGCAAATGTGCAGACTAGGAGACACAGGAGGGTCTCACAGGGGTGACTGCACTCTGATGACTGATCCGGTCGTGACTTTGGCAAGATGTACAGGGTCTGTTCAGAGTGCAGTAGCCCTACAGGATATGCACCACCGTTAAGCTAACACACGACAGTCCTAAAGCCAGAACAGGGTAGGGACACGTGAACTGAGAATCTCCCACACCGTTTCTGGGCTTACTGGTACCAGAGTGGAGGGTTTGGGGGGCATGGGTTAAATAAGTGATGGTGATTTAGCAGTACACTGGTGATGAGGGAAGTGTTGAATTACTCTACTGTACATAGGAATATATTATAACACTGTAAGCTAACTATAATGAAATTAAAATAAAAACTTAGAAAACTAATATAAATTAATTCCAAACAGAAACTTTTTGAAAAACAAAGAATTCATTTTCAAAAGTAAACCAGTATTACAATGGTGACATTACACCATGGCCTGATATATGAATGGTTTTATCTGGATTGATACTAACAGGTTTTTCTCCCAGCTTCAAGTTTGTTTAGCCAATGGTTGTCCTCCTACTTCCTGGAAAAAGCTCCGATACAGACAGTCTGTGGACAATGTGATAGAGCTGTGATCAAAATAAAAGAAAATGTGATACCTCTTCAGCAACTGCTAGAAAGTGCTAAAGTGTTAATATTTATTAAAGTGTTTTAGTGGTTTCTATTCTTATTTTGTTATGTTTTTATGGTGTGTACCATTATGGTGTGTGTCCTTTTGCAACTATAAGAGGAATAATATTCCCGAATAAGGGGGATATAAGAAAAACTTGTGGAGATTTTTATAATATTAATACGATGCGGATGCTATAGGAACACTACATCAGCATCTCTGGAGGCCGCAACGCATCTATTAACTTAGAGTTAGAACATTCACTTGCATAAATGAATGATAAGGAAATTCCCTTGAGAGTTGTCACAGGGAATGTTGGATGACATGGGCAGGACACAAAATCTTAAAGACTCTGACGGTCGAGATCTTCCATTAAATTGTCTCACTCCAGTCATCCAGAATCATAGCCCCTACAGAACACCATCTTCATTGCTCTTGTCACATCCTTGTTCCGCAGGGTATAGATGAAGGGGTTGGCCATGGGGGTGATGATGGTGTAGAAGAGAGAAATGAACTTTCCCTGATCCTGGGAGTAGTTGTTACTGGGCAGGACATAAGCATAGATGGCCATGCCATAGAAGAGGGAGACCACCGTGAGGTGGGAACCACATGTCCCAAATGCTTTCTTCTGCCCTGCAGCTGACTTTATTCTTAACACTGCCCTGACAATCCGACCATAGGAGAATGTGATTAATGCCACAGGTACAAAAAAAAAGATCATAGTGAAAAATAAAATCTCTGACTCATAGTCAGTGGTGTCAACACAGGCAAGTTTGAGCAGTGGGGGAACCTCACAAAAGAAGTGATCTATTTTATTTCTCCCACAAAGTGGCATAAGAAACATGAGCACCGTCTGCAGTGAGGAGTGAATAAAACCAGAGAACCACGATGCAGAAGCCATCAGGGCACAGAGACGAGGGTGCATGATCACTGTGTAGTGCAGGGGCCTGCAGACGGCTGCGTAGCGGTCAAATGCCATCACCCCTAAGAGAATGCATTCTGTGCCTCCCAACCCTAGAGCAATGAACAGCTGAGCTACACAGCCACTGAAGGAGATAGACTTGTCTGCTCCCCTGAGATGAACCAGGAGCTGGGGAACAGTGCTGGTCGTGTAACACAGGTCCAGGAAGCTGAGGTTGGAGAGGAAGAAGTACATGGGAGTCTGAAGGTGTGGGTCCAGGCGGGACAGTGCGATGATGGTTGTGTTTCCCAGCAGAGTGAGCAGATAGAAGATCAGAAGAACCACAAAGAGGACTCGCTCCAGTTGAGGCCGGTCAGAGAAACCCAGCAGGATAAAGCCAGTGAAAGAACTTCCATTTTTCTGGTCCATTCTTTCTTACCACATGTTTCCTGACAAGACCAAATATTTAGCAATTTTTAAAAGAAATCTCCAATAAAGAGAGTTGGTGGGGTAGAACGATCATATAAAAAGACATGGCCATGGGATTTTATCAGTAACTATTTGAATAAATGATATACTTACTGAAATTGCCATAGTTTATACCAATAGTTCCACATTAAAAATGATTAAAATTAAATCATTAATATTTATTGTACAAAATCAAATAACGTACCTTGGTTTGCATCAGTGATAGGAATATAAGGTCTTTCAGTCTGCTCTTACTAGGACTTAAAGTAACATAAAAATGTACGTACATCACTCCAAATGTAAATGGACTAAAGCTCCAATGAAAAGACACAGGGTATCAGAATGGATAAGAAAAAAAGACCCATCCATATGCTGCTTACAAATACTCATTTTACATCTAAAGACACATGCAGATTGAAAGTAATGGGATGGAGAACCATCTACCACACTAATGGAATAGCCATACTTCTATCAAAGTAGATTTTAAAATAAAGACTGTAACAAGAATTGAAGAAAGTCATATCATAATTAAGGAGTCTATCCACCAAAGAGATCTAATAATTATAAATATTTATATTCCCAATGTTAGACACTTAATATATATAAATCAATTAATCAGGAACAGGAAGAAAATCATTGATTTTAATACCATAATAGCAGGGGATTTCAACACCCCACTTACACAAATGGACAGATCATCTAAGTAGAAAGTCAGTAAGCAAACAATAACTTTGACACACTGGACCGGATGGACTTAACAGTTACACTCAGAACATTTCTTCCTAAAGCAGCAGAATACACATTCTTCTCCACTGCACATGGAACATTCTCCAGAATACTCACATAATGGGTCAAAAATAAGCCCACAACAAGTACAAAAAGATCAAGAACATACCATGCATATTTCCAGAGCACAACGTTAAGAAACTCAAAATTGACCACAAGAAAAAATTTGGAAAGGCCATTAATACTTGGAGATTAAAGAACATTCCACTAAAGAATGAATGGGATAACCAAGAAATTTAACAGGAAATTAAAAAGTTATGAAAGACAATAAAATGAAAACATGACAGCCTAAATCTAGGATGGAACAAAGGCTGTCAGAAGAGGGAAGTATATGGCAATCCAAGCCTTCATAAGAGGTAGGAAAGGTCTAAAATACACAACCCAATCTTACACCTAAAAGAGTTAGAAAAAGAACAGCAAATAAAGGCCCAAAACAACACAAGAAGGGAAATAATAAATATTAGAGCAGAAATCAATGATATAGAAATAGGAAAAAACAGTAGAACAAGTCATTGAAAGTAGGAACTGGTTCTTTGAAAGAATTAAAAATTGATACACCCTAGCCAGAATGATCGAAAAGAAAAAGGAAAGATCCCAAATAAATAAAATCAGGAATGGAAAAGGAAAGATCACAACCAAGACGGCAGAAATGCAAACAATAATAAGAGAATATTATGAGCAATTATATGCCAACGAATTAGGCAATTTGGAAGAAATGGACAAATTCCTAGAAATATATAAACTACCAAAACTTAAACAAGTAAAAGAAGAAAATTTGTACAGATTCATACCCAGTAAAGAATTTGAATTAGCTATCAAAAATCTCCCCGAAAACAAAAGTCCAGGGGCAGATGGCTTTCCCGGCAAATTCTACCAAACATTTAAAGATGTGCATTCTTTGATTTGGCTATTGTTGAAAGTGCTGCTATAAACACCGGGGGAGACTAAGTGTCCATCAATTGACTAATGGATAAAGAAGATGTAGTGTATATATACACAATGGAATACTACGTGGCAATGAGAAGGAATGAGATCTGGTCACGTGTGGCAACATGGATGGAACTGGAGGATATTATGCTGAGTGAAATAAGATAGAGAAAGACAGAAACCATATGTTTCCACGCATAGGTAGACTTTGCAAGACTTAACAGAAAAACAAGGTGAGGGGAAGAGGGGAAGGAAAAAAGACACAGGGAGAGAGGGAGAAAAAACATTAGAGACTCTTAAATACTAAGAGTGAACCGAGGGTTGAGGGAGGTATGGGAGGGGGGAGAGTGGGTGACGGGCACTGAGCAGGGCACGGGTTGGGATGAGCACTGGGTGTTGTATGGAAACCAATTTGACAATAAAAAGTTTAAAAAGAAAAAAAATAATATTTGACTTAAGTATAAAAAATAAAATAAAATGAATGATTCAATGAAAAAAAAAAGATGTGTGAATTCTTTTAAAGTTGTTACAAAAAATAGAAATGGAAGGAAAACTTCCAAACTCATTCTATGAAGCCAGAATTATCTTGATTCCAAAACCAGACAAAGACTCCACTAAAAAGGAGAACTACAGACTAATTCCCTGATTAACATGGACCCAAAAATACTCAACAAGATACCAGCCAACGGATCCAACAATACATTAAAAAAATTATTCACCACAACCAAGTGGGATTCACCCTGGGATGCAGATCTGGTTCAATATCCGCAAATCAATCAATGTGATACATCACATCAATAAAAGAAAGGACAAGAACCTCATGATCCTCTCAATAGATGCAGAAAAAGCATTTGACAGAATAGAGCATCCTTTCTTGATAAAAACCCTCAAGAAAGTAGGGATAGAAGGAATGTACCTCAAGATCATAAAGGCTATAAACAAAAAACCCGCAGCTAATATCATCCTAAATAGGGAAAAACTGAAATCTTTCCCCCTAAGGTCAGGAACACGACAGGGATGTGCACTCTCATCACTGTTATTCAACATAGTATTGGAAGTCCTAGCCTCAGCAATCAGATGACGAAAAGAAATAAAAGGTATCCAAACTGACAAGGAGGACTTCAAACTCTCACTCTTCCACGTGACATGATACTGTACATGGAAAACCCAAAAGACATCACCAAAACGGCTAGAACTGATACATGAATTCAGCAAAGTCACAGGTTATAAAATCATTGTATAGAAATCGGATACCTTTTTTATACACCAATTATGAACCAACAGAAAGAGAAATCAAGGAATCAATCCCATTACAACTGCACCAAAAAAATAAAATACCTAGGAATAAACCCAACCAAAGAGGTAAAGGATCTGTACACTGAAACTATAGAAATCTTATGAAAGAAATTGAAGAAGACACAAAGAAATGGAAAAACATTCCACGCTCATGGATCAGAAGAACAAATATTGCTAAAATGCCAATACTACCCGGGGCAATCTACACACTCAGTGGAATCCCTATCAAAATAATACCAACATTCTCCACAGAGCTAGAATGAACAATTCTAAAGTTTGTATGGAACCACAAAAGACCCCATATAGCCAAAGTAATGTTGAAAAAGAAAACTAAAGCTGAGGCATCACAATTCCAGACTCAAAGCAGTATTACAAAGCAGTAATTATCAAGACAGTATGGTATTGGCCTAAAAACAGACACTCGGATCAATAGAACAGAATAGAGAACCCAGAAATAGACCCACAAATGTATGACCAATCAATCTTTGACAAAGCAGGAATGAGTATCCAATACAAAAAGACAGTCTTGTTAGCAAATGGTGTTGTGAAAAGTGGACACGACATGCAGAAGAACGAACCTGGACAACTTCCTTACACCGTACACAAAAATAAACTCAAAATGGATGAAAGACCTAAATGTGAGACAGGAAACCATCAAAATTCTAGAGGACAAAACAGGCAACAAACTCCTTGACCTCAGCCACAGCAATTTTGTGCTCGACAGGTCTCCAAAGGCAAGAAAAGCCAAAATGAACTAGGGACCTCCTTAAGAGAAAATGCTTCTGCACAGCAAAGGAATCAATCAACAAAAATAAAAGGTAACCAACAGAATGGGAGAAGAGACTTGCAAATGACATTTTAGATAAGGGTTAGTATCCAAAATCTATAAAGTACTTCTCAATCCAAACACCCTAAAAACAATTAATCCAGTAAAGAAATTGGTAGAAGACATGATTAGACACTTTTCCAGAGAAGATACCAGATGGCTAACAGACACATGAAAAGATGCTTAACATCTCTATCATCAGAGAAATACAATCAAAACCACAATGAGCTACCACCTCACACCTGTCAGAATGGCTAACATTAATAACTCAGGCAACAACAGGTGTTGGCGAGGATGCAGAGAAAGAGGAACACTTTTGCACTGCTGGTGGAAATACAAACTGGTCCAGTCTCTCTGGAAAACAGTATGGAGACTCCTCAAAAAAATTAAAAATAGAACTACCCTATGACCCAGCAACTGCATTACTAGTATTTATACAAAGGATACGGGAGTGCTGATGCAAATGGGCATATGTATCCCCAGTGAAATCCTGCCATTTGCAGCAACGTGGATGGAACTAAAGGGTATTATGCTAAGTGAAATAAGTCAGTCAAAGAAAGACAGATACCATATGTTTTCACTCATATGTGGATGTTGAGAAACTTAACAGAAGACCGGGGGAAAGAGAAGGGAAAACAAAACTTACAGTACATTTTTAAAATCTCCTAAGACTTTTGAAGTCTAACACAAAAAAGAATCCTAATAGGGTGAATTAAAAAGGTATTTGAGACCATCTCAATATGCAACAGGGAGATCTCCTGATTTCACACCTGCTCAGAAGAGCGAATAAAAACAAACCATGCTTTAGTCTCATGCACACCTGAACAAATATAGACAAACTTAAAGAAATAAAGTGCTGGGAAATGTTTAAGTGTGTATGATAAAGGCAGCACTCACCAAAATGAAAGAGGACAAAAATAAGCTGCTGAATCATTCCTAGAAAAAATATTATAACACACCACAGAATAAAATAATGAGGGGTGGCTGGATGGCTCAGGCAGCTAAGCCACCAACTCTTGATTTCAGCTGTCGTGCATTTGGGCTCCACATTGGGCTCTGCACTGACAGTGTAGAGTCTGCTTGGGGTTCTCTCTCTTCCCCTCTCTCTGCCCCACCCACACTTGCACTTCCTCATCCTTTCTCTATGTCTCTCTCTAAATAAATATATAAACTTAGAAAAAGAATAAAATAATGATATATTTTCACATTATCATATCAATAAGGACTAAGAAGGCAGTGAAAAAAGATAAAATATCAGTGGGTTGAACTTGTACAAATGATTTGCCAGCTTACACGTTTATATATGTAAGGGTGTGTGTGAGTGTGTGTGAGTGTGTGTGTGCGTGAAATGCAGTATAAAAATGAATGTGATTTTCAGTTGAAAAGTAATTTATCAGGCAATGGAGATGTGCGCTAAAACAGAAAAGAGCGGGACAGTCTCTGTATGTTACAGTTGCTCCCAGTGTCTCCTGGAGAGCGCACACGGGGAGGGAACTACAGTTCTCGTGTCATAGTCTGTCATCTTACTGCTATTGTTTTCCTCATTACCATTCAGGAAAATTATCCTCCTAGAGTAACACCAAAAATGGGAAAGATCCGGCTGTGAAATGCGTTCTCCCACCGGTTCTCAAGAGTATGTTCTGCTGATCTGGGTCATTTCGTTTCCTTCCCCCTCCCCTACTCTACATCCACCCCTCTCAAAGCTTCTGCACAACCACAGAGGCAGTCTTCCAAGAGAAAGGATTTGTTTGGACTAAGGTTAATGAGATATGTCATTTCATTTCCTTCTCACCACATTTAAACAGTGGTGTCATTACACTAAGAAGCATCATCTATGCTGGGCAGCATCAAGTGACTGAAAGTAGCTAGAGAGATTGACTCCTCTGACACAGCTATGCAAATACTGATGGGAAATATCAAACACGCTCATTAGGTAAGGGAGCAGAGTATGGTGTCCCTTGTAACTATCAAGATACAACATGATACAGGAAAGCCTAGTTATGAATTCACACATATATTACTACTTTAGATCCAAAAAGATAGATACTCAGGGCGCCTGGGTGGCTCAGTCCATTGGGCCTCTGGATCTTGATTCTGGCTCAGGTCATGATCTCACCATTTGTGGGATCGAGCCCTGCATTGGTCTCTGTGCTGACAGTGCGAAGCCTGCTCGGGATTCTCTGTAGACTTCTCTCTCTGCTCCTCCCTTACTTGCACTCTCTCTTTCAAAAATAAAAAAATAAACATTAAAATAAGATAGATACTTGGAAAAGTACAGGATATATGAGAGAAAATGTTGTTATGTAAAATAAAAGTACACAGAATATACAAAACAAAAAAAATTGCCCTTCCATGTACTAATTACCATCAAAACAAAGATGTAATGGGAAATGACATCTCAAAGAACACAATTTTACAATAATAATTGAGAGAACAGGCATCAGTGGCACCTGGGTGGCTTAGTTGGTTAAGTGTCCAACTTCACTCTAGGTCATAATCTCACGGTTTGTGAGTTTGAGCCCCGCACAAGGCTCTGTGCTGACAGCTCAGAGCCCTGAGCTTGCTTGGGATTCTGTGTCTCCTTCTCTCACTACCCACCTACCCTCCTGGCTCATGCTTTCTCTCTCTCTCTCTCTGTGTGTCTCTCCCTCTCCCCGCCGCCCCCCGCCCCCGGCTCTGTCAAAAAAGAAATTAAAAAATTTTTGGACAAAATTTAATTAAAAAAAGAGAATAGCCATTAATTGAAAAAGGTTAAATGCTTAGTACTGACACAAATAAGGAGATAGAACGATTATCATATGTGTTCAATGCTGACACAATACTCAAAATTTTAATGCAAGAATATATATTTCCACACAAATAGATGCTCAGCATGGACACTACACTTTTGAAGAAAAAAGATCTCAATAAATTTCCCTATTTAAGACATTTCAAACATAAAACATTCACTGATATATTTGACATGCACACTCTGCCCTATCCCGTGCCTGGATGAATCTGGAGAAAGTAAGGGCAAGATTTCCGCAGCCTCAGGGCTACGACTCACTACTGCTCTCATGACGCTTCTGTCTCATAGGTCTGAGCTGACCTCAGATAAACGAGAACGGGCCCGGATGACAATGGAGAACGAGCAAATGCGGGGATGCGGCCATCACCACACAGGACAGGAGAGAGCTGATGAGCACTGCGCTGCTGCAGGGCAGGTTCTATGGAAGAAGAGGGTGAAGCAGGAATCCCACTGCATGTTGTTTATTCAGGGGAGGCTCTCGGGATAAACGGGGTGAGGGAAGGACAACAGAGCAGAGAACATTGCTAAGCAAGGATGTGGTCTCCAGTGGAACAGAGCGTGAGCCTGATACTGAGTGTCCGTGATACTGAACAGAACTCTCCAGCAGAACCGTCCATCTATGATGGTAGAAATATTCTGTCCTCACTGTCCAATACAACGCCCTCTGTCCTCCTGTCACTACCTGAGCGTTTAACACGTCCTAGCTAACAAACTGGATTTTACATTTTATTTCATTTTAATGATTTAAATATAAACAACTTCCTTTGCCTACTTCCTACTGAATTGGACAGCACGGCTCTGGAGCAGGAATTGCATCAGATTCGGTCCTGCCTTGGCATTGGCAGCCTTTTGCACATCCCATAAGTCTGTCACTGGCTGTGAGCTGCCCCCACCGTGTTCCCCAGACCGGCTGGCCATGTGGCTCCCTTTCAGCTGAGGGCAATTCTCTCAAGAAGGTAATGGCTGTGAACCTCGGAGCCCATACTCATGACAAACAGGGTTTGGATGGAGCACCAGCAGGTAAGAGCCTCTGAGCAGGTCCCAACAGCGTTCATACAACGATCGCGTGCAAGGATGAAACCTAGTGTTCTTTACACATCACTTCTGTGCAGTCATGCACATGCACACACACGAACACCTGCACGTGCGCGAGCACACACACACACATACACAAACTTGTCATTTCCTTAATTCATCAATCAAGTAAACATTCAGTTTTCCTTCAACTTTATCTTCTTCATACTGGTATTTATTTTCAAATGAAAGATCATCATTTCTTGTTAAAAGTAAAGTCAAAAACAAGATGCATTGACACAACATTCACAAAATAGAACTTCCCTGCTGTAAATTTCAGCATAGCATTTTTAAAACTTGGTACATATTTTAGATATTTCCATAACATAGGAGAAAATGACCATTTAGAAACTATAAATACCAACAATGAGTTTCCATATAGACAACAAATATCCTCTAGTTTCACAGACAATATGGAATCAAAGGGGTAGCATGGAAATGTGTAATCTAATACTTTTACACATATGCATAGAGAGCACATTTCATTATCACCGAATATCCATGTTTACGTTGTTTTCCGCATGTGTGTACAGACATGTAATGAATGTACTGCATAGAATGAAATGTCTAGGATTGACTTGTTGACACATCTAATCAATAATTAAATTTAGTTCTTCCATTTGATGAACTTCCATAGTCTGTTCCTTTAGACAGTTCACCACATATGCAAACAAATAAAACCTTTTTGTTTCAAAAACAATTGCAACTGAAAATAACTTAACTTCCCAATTCTTAAAGCAACAAAGAGACTTAATTCCATTTTCACTCACCTTTATTCAACTTCTCAGTGGGATCTAAGCTACTTCCCTACCTCCTTTCCAAGTTACTGCCTAAATACAGTTCTGGGGATAGGAATATGTACATGTAGAATCAGTGTATTCTACATACCAGCACTGGGCCACCCATAAATTTTTCTTAAGCAAAAGGACACTTTCTCGGGATGACTTCACAGGTCTTCATGTGACACCAGAGATCTGCACTTTGCCTCTAGAAGGTGGAAGATAAAGACAAGTGCAAACACTCGGTATGATTTCCCAAGTATGATGACCTGCCTATGTCACAGTGAGACCCCTTATGAGCAGGACAGAGAGTGCTGTGACTCTGAGCTGTGGCTGGGCTGGCACAGAGAACCAAGTCCCTTCCCCTGCTGACGCCACTGGGGAACGCATGCCCCACACTCTTAATGAGCCCATGTCACTCAGCTGTATAGAGATGGCAATCCTCAGGGACAATGACTATGGAGGACAATGCCAGAGGAGATCTAACCTGTCTCTTTTATTAATTCGCATATTTGATAGGGAATGAATAACTCCCTAGACCTCCCCAGCTACCATGACTCTCATCTGTGAGAACCTAGATGTTTTAAAAAACGCTTAAGATTTTTCCCTCACAATTGCCCCAAATATTTACATATAAATATGTAAGGAAGATTCCATTCAGTAACTTAATTTTAAACATAAATATTTAAATGAATTCATTTAATTTCATTCATGACCAAGTTATTTGGGATCACAGAGCTAAGTCTTAGACACATTCTAATCTTTAAAGTAAATATAAAAGAGGGCAACCAAATTCTACCAAATTCTAATGTGGCTAAGGGAAGATGATCTCAAATCCTCTCAAATGATGTTGAGTTTATATCAATTGGTTTGGATGATGTACTCAATTTTAAAAATTATGTCTTTTTAACAAACATACATCATTATTTAAATTTAACTTGTCTTTGTATTTCAGTTCCAAATGATTTTGAGTTTACCAGGAGAGTTAAAAGGAAGTTGACGGGTGGTTATTGCCTGTTTCTCACAGATCCATGACTTCCAGTTTCCTTCATCATGTTCAGCCTAAAGAGATAAAGTAACTCCTGCTAAAAACATTCTGAGATTTGAATTTTCTCAGTAA
This sequence comes from Paradoxurus hermaphroditus, assembly GCA_004024585.1. Taxonomy (NCBI): domain Eukaryota; kingdom Metazoa; phylum Chordata; class Mammalia; order Carnivora; family Viverridae; genus Paradoxurus; species Paradoxurus hermaphroditus. The sequence continues at coordinate 46,419 of PITB01006798.1, forward strand.
TTAAATTCCAGTTAGATCCCATCCTGATAGTTAAGGCAAAGACCATACAGTCTGGGTGTCCTGAAGAGGGAGGGAATTACAGACCAATAATTAACGCTTTCCTTCCCAGGCCTCACTCACGGCTGCCAGTCTTACATGGTCACATCATCTCGATGACAGTGTGGCACGATCTAGTGCTGCTGACCCACACTCCCACTCCCAGATGCAATGTGATCTAGAGTAGTGCTCGGCCACCTGTCCGAAGACACGTATAGAAGAATGCTCAACGGCACCACTGTTTGTATTAATCCAAACCTGTGAACAATCCTAATGCCCATCACAATAAACTGGGTAAATTGAGGCATGTTCATACGAAAGAGTATTCTACAACAAAATGAATAAAATTATGGCTAAACAAATTGAAACAATGCTCTTCACACAAAAATACTGAGCAAGTGAGGCAAGTTACAAAGTAATCTGCCCTTCACATAAAGTTCAAAACCAGGTAAACAAACTATTGTTTATGAATTTTCACCTGGGTGATAAGACTATAGTGTAAAAACAGTATCACTAAAATATCAATATCACTAAAAACAGTATCAATGCACTGATTATAACAAGTGCCTGGGTGGCTCAGTCGGATAAGCTGCCGACTTCAGCTCAGGTCATGATCTCATGGTCTGTGAGTTCGAGCCCCGCGTCGGGCTCTGTGCTGACAGCTCAGAGCCTGGAGCCTGCTTCAGATGCTGTATCTCCCTCTCTCTCTGCCCTTCCCTTGCTCACACTCTGTCTCTATGTCTCTCAAAAATAAAATAAAAACGCTAAAAAAAAAAAAAGTTTTAAAGAACAAGTCATCAACAGAGGCAAGAGAATGGTATGCACATGGGTACAGGTCATCCGAGGTGCTGTCCAAGGTTCTAGTTAACAGGAGTGTCAATATAATGACCATTCACCCTTAATTATTTTTTAAAATGAACATAGTTTTTATGACAATGTTGTACAAAATACTATACCTATGATGATAAGAAAGCAGGAGACAGAGACTATTAAAATATATATATGATCTTAGGTATTTTTTATAGTATCTGTATCATTTATTCTTTCTTTTTTTTTTATAATAGTTTATTTTCAAATTGGTTTAAATATAACACCCAGTGTTCATCCCAACATGTAGGATAAAAGAGGCTTATAAAATCACATTTAGAAAAGCTGTTTAGGAAAAAATAATAATAATCATTCTTAGTGATTTGTAAGGGACGAGACACATAGGCTAAAAGGAATACCAGTCAAAATATAATTTTATACAAAAGCAACCTAATAGTAAAAGAAAGGAGGAGAAATCCTTCACCGGCAAGGTCCTGATACCATCCTGTCTGTCAAGTTGGAATAGTTAAGACAGTTTTTTATCAGTTTTTCATCACTAACTCAGTACATTCCCAAACTGGCAACTTATGATCTCTGACTTGTCCCTGTTCTCTGATCCTCTTCCTCACTCTTGTCCCCCATCTGAGGAAGGAGCGGGAACAGTCCAACCTTCCCAAGGAAGCCACTACCACCCTCATTGCTGCCCTGCATTGGGATTTCTGTGGTCACCACTGGATAAACGGGTAAAGCAGCACAGAGCCTGCTGGGGACTCTCTCTCTGTCCCTCTCCCGCATGGGTGCACTCTCTCTCTCATAAGTAAAAATTAAATAATAATGGGGGAAAAAAGTCGGAAATGTTAACAAAAAAAAGGGAGCTTGGTGGGGGGAGAGGAAGGGGAGAGGAAAGCCTCCAAAAAAAGGGAAAGAGAGAAGACAAATCTAGAAGCAAACATAACAGAAGCTGAAGGAGATAGGAAACATGTACAGAGACTCGAGTTAAACAGAGAACAGAGAGGGCTCACTAAAGGAGAAAACAGAAGGAAAATGGCAGCGAAAACAACAAAACGATGGGCAAGATGATCTCAAAGTTCGAAAAGCTCAGAATGGGGTGAAGGAATCACGAGTGATGTCACACAGGCCAGGCTGCAGAGCAGGCACCTGGTGTCATAGCTCCACACTGAGAAGCAGCTCATTCCTGAAGGGACCGTCACACGCAAGGTCGTCTCACACAAAAGGTGGGACGTTGTGCACATGTTCACCCGCATTCCACGCAGGGTCAGCGGTAACAACACCGGCTGGCTCCCTGTTCGACACACACACAGCCCCGCACCCTCTCTCACACGAGGTGGGACTCCAGAGACCCTGGTGGGAGCGGGGCTCCCAGGCTGGAGCTGCACACCCACTGCTCCTCTGGGGTTCTGGAGGGGGCCTCCCAAACTATCTCGTCTTGGTGGGAATTTCCTGGAGTTCATGATTCTGATGAGGAAGGAACTGTGAGCACGAGAGGCCCAGACATGTGCAAAGCAGCCATAGATCACTTCCCACATTTCTGTCGTCCACTCCCCTCCACACCCAAAACACACAACCACGTCCATGTGCACAAATCACGTGCATTACGAATCTTCCAATATTTGGTTCACTATGTCATATTAAGATATTTCACTAATAAACATGTTCAACCTACTAAATATATAAGAACACTTGAAACAATTTGAACAAGTCTCTATTTTAATACATGAAAATTTTTAATTTTGGCTCTTTGAGGACCAACTGTATAATTCTTGTGTAATTAAATTATAAACATTAAATCCTTAAAATTTAAATTATAGTCACAGGAAATCTCTGAAAGCTCAGCAAACTGACTAAAACATTAAGAACAACTGACCACAGCCTTTTAACCTGTAGTCTCCACCTGGTAAGAATGGAACCTTATTTGAAGCGATTTAAAGCCTATTCCCAAGTGCCATGGAAAAACCATACTTTTGGAGTCTGTATGTCTGGGTTCTTATCTTGCTCCATCGATGTTAACAGTGTCATTTCAAGTAAGAATTTAATCTCTCTGTTCCAGAATGTGCATAGCTGTAAAATAAGAATAATGTCTCTCGGCGCCATAGGAAATACATAAGACAGGGAACGTGAACATTCATGAAAACTTGTAAAGCACTGTTTAAGTGCAAAGAACTACACGCACTTCTGGCTAAAGTCACATTTATTCTCAGTCCCTTCTCCCAGTCACCCTCCATCGAGTCTTGCTATCAGCCACTCTCTGCTAAGATGTCCTTCATGCAGCTTTTATGAAACTATTCAGCCTAACAGTCTCACATGTCAGTGACCATTACTTTTCTGATTCTTCTAAAACTAAATATCCTTTACCTTTAATTTTCTTTTTACCTGTTTCACCTTAAAAAAAATAAAGAAACTTCAGGGCACGTGGGTGACTCAGTCGGTTGAGCATCTGACACTTGGCTTAGGCTCAGGTCATGATCTCATTGTTTGTGGTTTCAGCCCCACATTAGGCTCTGTGCTGACAATGCAGAGTCTACTTAGGATTGTCTATCTCTCTCCCTGCCCTCCCCTGCTCATTCTCTTTCTCTCTCTCTCTCCCTCTCTCTATCAATAACTAAACTTTAAATTTTTTTGAAAATTAACTAATTGTAAGAAATAGGGTACCTGGGTGGTTCGGTCAGATAATTGTTAGACTCTCAATTTTCAGCTCAGTTCATATGTCACAATTTGTGAGTTGCAGCCCCGCCTTGAACTCTGTGCTGAAGACAAGGAGCCTGCTTGGGATTCTCTCTCTCCTTCTCTCTCTGCCTCTTCCTTGTTCATTCTCTATCATTCTCCCTCTAAAAGTAAATAAACATTTAAAAAATTTAAGTAATAAAATACACAATAACGACACTTCAACTGAGCCACCAGAGATAGCTGTACCAGTGCATCAAGCTCCTACCCTCTCTCCAAGTACGATCTCATACTGTCCACTGCTCACCCGGACATCTCTACTTGGATGTTTACTTTAATATGTCTCTCCACCCTAAGTAGCTGTATTCATTCCCAGGGGCTTCCATAAAAAGTACCAATACTGGGGACTTAAAACAAGACACTTATTCTCTCATGACTCTGGAGGCCAGTCCAAATTCAGATATCATCCGGACACCCTCTCTTTGAAGGTTCTAAAGGAGGATGTGTCCTAAGCCTTTCCTAGAGACTCTGCTGTTGCCAGGAAACCTTGGCATCCTTGGTTGTTGATTGAGCGTAGTTCCACTTGGCCTTTACATTCACATAGCCTTCTCCCTGTATGTGTGTGTCTCTGTCTCTGTTTTCCCTTCTTACTCCAAATAAACAGGCCAATCTAGATCAAAGTCACCTTGGTCATGGATGACCTCATCTGAATTTGATTACATCTGCAGAGACTCTATTTTCAAACAAAATCACATTCAGATGCACCAGGTATTAGGACATGAACATATCATTTGAGGGGACACGATTCAACCCAAAACAGGAGCTTTTCCTCTTGGCTTCTCAACTTCTAACAAAGGGACCAACTGACCTCTCAGTCACTGACTGGCATGCTTGATGACACTGTGGATTCCCTGGTAATCCCCCAATAGTCGCTTATCATATGCTGTCCTGTCTCATGCTGCCCTCAGGTTCCAGGAGCTGATCCAGATTTAAAGGCAGAATTCAAAATGTAACATATCATATACTTATAAATTGTTAAGAGAATAGATCTTAAAAGTTCTCCTCACACACACACACACACACACAAAGGGTAAGTATGTTCAGGAACACATGCTAACTAGATTTATTGTGGTGATCATTCCACAATATATACAAATATTGAATCATTAGGGACGCCTGGGTGGCTCAGTCGGTTGAGCGTCCGACTTCAGCTCAGATATG
>PITB01006798.1:51264-86048 GCA_004024585.1 Paradoxurus hermaphroditus
AAAGATCAAAAAAAAAAAAAAAAAGGAATTTGAAGAATAGAGAAAATAATGTAGCCAATACTAGTAAGTAGTATTGGCAATTAGAGCTAAGTAGAGATAAAAGATTCACTACTTGTTCATATCACACCTCCAGAGCCTTCCTTCCTCTTTGGCTGCCACTGGAGAGTCAAACTGAATGATTCATCTGACGCTAATGAGTTACAGGGAGCAGGACCCTCCTGGGGCCCTAAAACTATATACATCCTCAGTCCCTAGAGCACGTACTTTGACTTTGGTGCCTATAAAAATATCCCTCAGATATAACAGTAGCCCTTTTAATCATGGGCATATTCCATAGAATTCACAGATTCCAATGTGTTTAGCCGCAGACCACACGGTCCACTCTAAGTTATACGTCCTCGTACGCACCGACACACTCTGCGATGAACTGACGCTCTTTCAGGTAAACCCCAGTGATGAGACAGCTTGTGCTGACAGTAATTGTAAAGATAATTGTTACTATCTTGACCAGAGCCTGAGTAGGTAGCAATTTTGACTTCCAATGTCTTTGAGATTCACCCTTTTCAAGGATTATCCTCTCCAAAGGTTGGTATATTTTAAATACATGAATCCGTATTTATTCTAAGGATTCTGTTTTATCTATTTCATCCCCTAACACATCTCTGCAGGTCCACGACCACACACCACCAGGCAATCTCTGGTGTATTAGCCTTCATGGGGACCAGCACTCATGTGCTTTCATCTGCCAGACTTTCACTTTCCCATCCTTGTGCCAATCTCGACATTTTATTCAACTGCAGTCCTTCTTCAAAGACCCCCTGCCTTCTTCCAGAAGTTAGCTGGATATCTGTAATCTTTGCTATTCTTCCTCGGAAGGAGATCCCAAACTCTTTCCCTAACGCTCATTCAAATGTTACTGAGAAGATTTGAGATTCCTCCCTTTTCTCCTGATTCCTTAGACCTAAAAGGTGGTGGTGTTGCCGGCAGAACTGGTGTCTATGGGTGAGGATGCTCTTTCCTTAAAATAAGTTCTAGATGGAAGAGAAATCTGAACTCCACCTTAGCTGATTACCATTTCACTTGAGAAGGAAACACTGTTACTATTGTCTCTTCCAGCTCAAACCAAATGCTCGGTGCAAGGTCTCACAAGCATTAAGTCTATATTTATGTTTCAGCTCTGTAAGTGTAACAAATGGGTGTACAGGAGAAAAGCGTTCATTGGATATTCATGCCAGAGAAGGGGAATCATGTATTCCCCTTAGTGGGCTTCTGCTCTGTATACAACAATAAGAATTAGAGAAATCACAATGTTATCAATAAGAATAGCAATCTTAGTAAGAATCATGACCACTATGCACCTCATTTTATGAACCTGGAATGGGATAGAATTGAAACCAGCATGGTGGATTACCACTGCATACAGGAATTCGTTTATAGTAAAGAATTGTTGTAATTTGACAGACATAATTACATTATACTATTGCTATTGGGTTGAATGCTGTTTTGAAACCCTCAACTCCAGTTCAGGTTCAGGGGATTTTATGTGAAAACAAGGTTTCTACAAATATATTCAAGTTCAGATGAGGATACATTCAATCAGTGTGTGCTCTAACTCCATATGACTGGTATTTCTATAATAGAAACAGAAGAGACAGACGAGGGAGAATGCCGGGTGACTACTTGAAGTCCGACAGCTGCAACTCAAGGAACCCCCAAAACTGCCAGAAACGAGAAAGGTCCAAGGAAGTATATTCTTCCTGACAGGTTTCAGAGGCCCTGCCAATATCTTCACGTTGGATTTGTATCCTCCTGACCTATGAGACAATAAGCTCCTGCTGTCCTGAGGACCTAGTTAGTGGTGCTCTGTTCTGCAAGACTAGGAAAATAATACACACATTGAAATTCATATTAAAATATCAAAGTCGAACTTGGGTCCAAGATGGCAGAACTGCAAGGAAGATTTTTTGCATCTCTCATCCCTGAAATCCAGCCTGATCAATACTAATCCATCTTGCACACCTAGACAAGTGATTTGAAGATTCACACAACAATCTGCACAACCTGAATCACATAACTCAACAGGTATGAAGTGCAGATAAGTGAACTAGGGGAGGGAGAAGCTGCAGAGGGCAGGGAGTTGTTTCTGCTTGTAGAGAGAGGACGGAGATGGGGGAGAGTATGGGAAAACCACCCACCCCCAAAAGGGGCTGTAGAGAAAACAGGAAGAGTGGAAACAGACATAAGGACTGAACAAAAAAGAGAAAGGAGAAAGTAGAGGGTTTAAGTTCCATCAAAACTCTACAAACAGTGGAGCACAGAGTCTGAATGTCTGAAGTTCGATATCTGGTAGACCTCTGGTGGGAAGTGTGAATCCCCAGGACCAGAAAGCGAGGTCTGAGACGACCTCAGGCCACATGGGGAGGGGCAGTTCCACTGCTGGGAGGACATTTGGTAGAGGCTGTGCAGCCTTCCCACAAGCAAAGGTCCCAGCGGGCCGTGGATAATGGCCACGTTTGCTAGTGTTGGAGCAAGGATGTTAAGGGTGAAGCCTGGCACGAGATGTATGCTGTGAGTTGCCGTGATCCCTGAAACGTTGTTACTACACAACCCCGTGAACTTTTTCTGGAGCGGGCTGGCCCCCAGCTGCAGTCTCAGGGCATAGGGAGCAGCATCTACTTGTGTACATTCCTGGGGATGTGCTGGCACCGGGACATTGCTCGGAGAACCCCTCCATCTGAGGATTTGAACAATCAAAGCCGCAGTCCCTCAGAAGTGAGGGGTTTGGAAACGCAGACCCAACTGAGATAAAACTCAGGAGGGAGGTAGCGCCTGACAGCCTGATGGCTTGGTCATGGACTGTGTAAAAGTGGAAAGTGGATGGAAGCCAGAGACAAAGGTGGGTTGCTTGATTGTCTGTCAAGGATAGCACAGAGTTGTGATACTTGACACTAGGTAGCTGGGAGATGCCATTTTCATCACTTCCGCGCAATCACATACACACCTACACTCACACAGCAATCTACCCCAGTAACCTAAGCAGCTCCATCTACTGGAGAATGGAGCGGTTACACTAAATCCTGCCCAACTGGGGCAACTGCGCTCTTGAGGATATCACAAGTCTCTCTGCCTGCTTAGATTACGGACTATAAAGTGTTTCATAGTTTGATTCTAGGAGAAACCAGATGTAATTTCGTTCATATTTGATGTATTCATTGGTCCATCTATTCGACTTCTTCTTTTCTTTTCTTATTCTTCAATACATAAAGAGAAAAAATTTATTTTTCTTTTCAATTTTTATTAAAAACATTTTTCTTTAATTTTGACTATACTTTTTTTACCTTTTTGCAAAATTTTTAAATTCTATTCTACTTCCATCATTTCATTTTATTCTCTTTTATTATATCTATTCTTTCAAATTTTCAAACGTTTTTTTTTTCTCCTTGTTTTTTCTTTTCTTAACTTTCCTTTTCTCTAGTCTATCAAGTTTTTTTCAACAACCAGATCAACACACTTAAGATTTAGCATCCAATACTTGACTTTTTGTGTTTTAAAATTTTTTTGATGTTTATTCATTTTTGAGAGACAGAGAGAGAGCGCAAGCAGGGGTGGAGCAGAGAGAGGGGGAGACACAAAATCCGAAGCAGGCTCCAGTCTTTGCACTGTCAGCACAGAGCCTAATGCAGTGCTTGAACTCTCGAACCATGAGATCATGACCTGAGGCGAAGTCGGACGCTTAACCAACTGAGCCACCCAGGCGCCACTGATTTTTTAATATATTTTTTTTAATTTATAACTTCTTTTTCTTCCTTGAAAATGACAAAATGAAGAAATTTACCCCAAAAGAAAGAACAGGAAGAAAAGACAGCCAGGGACTTAATCAACACAAACACAAGCAAGATGTCTCAACCAGAATTTAGAATCACAATAATAAGAACACTTGCTGGGGTTAAAAATAGAATAGAATCCCTTTCTGTGGAGATAAAAGAGGTAAAAACTAGTCAGGATGAAATAAAAAAAAAACGGTATAACTGAGCTGTAATTTCGAATGGATGCCACGGTGGCAAGGATGTGTGAAGCAGAGCAGCAAATCAGCGATGTAGAGGACAAACGTATGGAGAATAATGAAGCAGAAAAAAGGAGACAAAGGCAAAAGAGCACAATATAAGAATTATAGAACTCAGTGACTCATGAAAAAGGAATATCATCTGAATCATAAGAGTCTCCGAAGATGAATACAGAGAAAAAGGTCAGAAGGTTTATGGAAGAAAATCATAGCAGAAAACTTTTCTAACCTGGGGAAAAACACAGATATCAGAATCCAGGAAGCACTGAGAACGCCCATTAGATTCAACAAAAACCAACCATCAACAAGGCATATCATAGTCAAATTCACGAAATACTCAGGCAAAGAGAGAATCATGAATGCAATAAGGGGGGAAAAAAGGCCTTAACCTACAAGGGAAGACAGATCAGGTTTGCAGCAGACCTAACCAAAGAAACTTGGGAGGCCAGAAAGGAGTGCCAGTATATATTCAGTGTGCTGAATCAGAAAAATAGGCAGGGGAGAATTCTTTATCCAGTAAGGTTGTCATGTAAAATAGAAGGAGAGATAAAAAGTTTCTGAAACAAAAATTAAAGAAGTTCATAACCACTAAACCAGCCCAGGAAGAAATCTTAAGGGGGACTCTCTAAGAGCAGAAACCACAAAAACAAACAAACAAAAAATACAAAAAAAAAAAAAAAAAAAAAAACCTGGGAAAAAAAAAAAAAAAAAAAACACTTGAAAGGACCAGGGAATACCACCAGAAACTCCAACTCCAGCTCTACAGGCAACATAATGGCAATAAATTCATCTTTCAAGAGTCACTCTTTATCAGTGGTCTAAATGCTCCATTCAAAAGACATAGGGTAACAGAACGGTTAAGAAAACAAGAACTCTCTATATGCTGTTTACAGGAGACACATTTTATTGCTAAAGATACCTTCATATTTAAAATAAAGGAACGGAGAACCATCTATCATGCCAATGGTTGCCAAAAGAAAGCTGGAGTGCCATACATATATCACACTCTAGATTTTAAACTAAAACTGTAACAAGAGATGAAGAAAAACATTATATCATAACTAAGAGGTCTAACATTGTATGTTCCAAACGTGGTAGCACCCAAATATATAAAGCAATTAATAACAAACATAAGAAACTCATTGATATGTCATTTGCAAATATCTTTTCCTATTCTGTCAGGTGCCTTTTAGTTTTTGTTTGTTTGTTTTTAATTTTATAATAGTTTATTTTCAAATTGGTTTACATATAACACCCAGTGTTCATCCCAACATGTGCCCTTTTTAGTTGCCTTTTAGTTTTGTTAATTGTTTCCTTTCTAGTGCAGAATCTTTTTATCTTGATGAGGTCCCAATAGTTCATTTTTGCTTTCAATTCCCTTGCCTTTGGAGATGTGTTGAGTAAGAAATTACTGCGGCTGAGGACAAAGAGGATTTTTCCTGCTTTCTCCTCTAGGGTTTCGATGATTTCCTTTCTCACATTCAGGTCTTTCACCTATTTTGAGTTAATTTTTGTCTATGGTGTAAGAAAGTGGTCTAGTTTCATTCTTCTGTATGTTGCCATCCAGTTCTCCCAGCAGCATTTGTTAAAGAGATCGTCTCTTATCCTTTGGATATGATTTTCTGCTTTGTCAAAGATTAGTTGGGCATACATTTGTGGATCCAATTCTGGGTTCTCGATTCTATTCCACTGTTGTGTGTGTCTATTTCTGTGCCAGTACCATACTGTCTTGTCGATTAGAACTCTGCAGTAGAGGTTAAAGTCTGGGATTGTGATGCCTCCTGCTTTAGTTTCCTTCTGCAATATTACTTTGGCTATTAGGGGTCTTCTGTGGTTCCATACAAATTTTAGGATTGCTTGTTCTAGTTTTGAGAATACTGGTACAAAATGACATATCACACAAAGGGCTAGTATCCAAAATCTATAAAACTCACCAAACTCCACATCTGAAAAGCAAATAATCCTGTGAAGAAATGGCAGAAACATTAATAGACACTTCTCCAAAGAAGACATCCAGATGACCAACAGACAAATGAAATGATGCTCAATGTCACTCATCATCAGAGAAATACAAATCCAAGCCACACTGATATACCACCTCACACAGGTCAGAGTGGCTAAAATGAACAACTCAGGAAATTATAGATTTTGGCGAGGATGTGGAGAAAAAGCATTCTCTTGTACTGTTTGTGGGAATGCAAACTGGTGCAGCCACTCTAGAAAACACTATGTAGGTTCCTCAAAAATTTTAAAATAGATCTACCCTATGAATTGTAATAGCACTGCTAGGAATTTACCCAAGGGATACAGGAGTGCTGATGCATAGGGGCACATGTTCCCCAATGTTTATAGCACTGCTTTCAACAATAGCCAAATTTCGACAATAATTCCAAATTATTGGAAAGAACCCAAATGTCCATCAACTGATGAATGGATAAAGAAGATATGGTTTATATATACAATGGAATACTACATGGCAATGAGAAAGAATGAAATCCTGCCATTTTCAGCAACGTGGTTGGAACTGGAGGGAATTATGCTAAGTGAAATAAGTCAGTCAGAGGAAGAGAGATACCATACGTATTTACTCACATGGGGATCTTGAGAAACTTAACAGAAGACCATGGGGGAGGGGAAGGGGAATAAAACATTACAAACAGAGAGGGAAGAGGAAAACCATAAAAGATCTTAAATACAGAGAACAAACTGAGGGCTGATGGGGATGGGGAAGAGGGGAAAGTGGATGACGGGCATTGAGGAGGGCACTTATTGGGGTGAACACTGGGTGTTGTATGGAAATCAATTTGACAATAAACTATTTAAAAAATTAAACGTAAAAAATAAATTTCACTATTCCTAAGAAAAAAGAAGGAAAGAAAAGAAACTCATTGATAATAACAACATAGTAGTAGGGGACTTCAACACCCTACTTACAACAATGGACGGATCATCTAAACAGAAAATCAACAAGGAAACAAGGGCTTTGAATGACACTTTGGACCAGATGGACTTAACAGATAGATACAGAACATTTCATTCTAAAGCAATGGAATATACATTCTTCTCCACTGCACATGGAACATTCTTCAGAATAGATCACACACTGGAACAAAAATCAGCCCACAAGAAGTACAAAAAGATCAAGATCATACTGCACATATTTTCATAGCACAATGCTATAAAACTTGAAATCAGCCACAAGAGAAAATTTGGACAAAAACAAATACTTGGACACTAAAGAATATCTTACTAAAGAATAAATGGGATAACCAAGAAAACAAAGAGGTAATTAAAAAGTACACGGAAGCCAATGAAAAGGATCTCACCACAGCCCAAAACCTCTGGGACACAGCAAAGGCGGTCATAAGAGGGAAGTATACAGCAATCCAGGCCTTCCTAAAGATGGAAGAAGGTCTCAGATACACAACCTAACCTTACACCTCAAAGAACTGGAAAAAGAACAGCAAATAAAACCCAAAACAAGCAGAAGACAGGATTTAATAAGGAGAAGAAATCAATGCTATCAAAACCAAAAATCAGTAAAATGGGTCAATGAAACCAGGAGCTACTTCTTTGAAAGAATTAACAAATTGATAAACCCATCGCCAGTTTGATCAAAAAGGAAAACGGAAGGACCCAAATAAATAAAATCAAGAATGAAAGGCGGGAGAGCACTAAAAACACAGCTGAAATACAAACAATAATAAGAGAATATTGTGTGTAATTATATGCCAATGAAATGGGCGATCTGGAAGAAATGGACAAATTCCTAGAAATGTATAAACTACCAAAACTGAAATAGAATATTTGAGGACACCCATAACCAGTAAAGAAATTGAATTAGTAATCAAAATTCTCCCAACAAACAAGAGTCCAGGGCCAATGACTTTCCAAGGGAATTCTACCAAATTTTTAAAGAAGAGTTAACACCTATTCTTTTGAAGCCATTCCAAAAATAGAAGTCAAAGGAAAACTTCCAAACTCATTCTATGAGGCCAGCATTACCTTGATTCCAAAGCCAGACACAGACCTCACTAAAAAGAAGAGCTGAAGACCAATTTCCCTGATGAAGATGGGTGCAAAATCCTCAACAAGATACTACTCAACCAAATCCAACTATGCATTAAAAGAAGTATTCTCCACGGCCAAGTGGGATTGATATCTGCAATGCGGGGCTGGTTCAATATCCACAGAACAATCAATGTGATAAATAACATCAATAAAAAAGAGGACATGGACCACATGATCTTCTCAATGGATGCAGAGAAAGCATTTGACAAAATACAGCATCCTTTCCTGATAAAAATCCTCAAGAAAGTGGGGATAGAAGGGTCATACCCAAAGACCATAAAAGCCATATATGAAAAAAACACCACTAGTATCATCCTCAATGGAGAAAAACCGAGAGCTTTACCCCTAAGGTTAGGAATACGACGGGGCTGTCCACTCTTGACACTGTTATTCAACATAGTATTGGAAGTCTTAGCCTCAGAAATCAGACAAATCAGACAAATCAGACAATACAAAGGAATAAAAGAAATCCAAATTGGCCAGGAGGAAGTCAAACTTTCACTCTTCACAGATGACATGATACTTTATATGGAAAATCCAAAAGATTCCAACAAAAAACTGCTAGAACTGATCCACAAATTGAGGAAAGTTGTAGAATATAAAATCGATGCACACAAATCGGTTGCACCTATCCACCAATGATGAAGCAACGGGAAGAGAAACTGAGGAATCGATTCCATTTACCATTGCACCAAAAGCCATAAAATACTTCAGAATGAACCTAATCAAAGAGGTGAAATATATATACACTGAAAACTATAGAAAGCTCATGAAAGAAATTGAAGAGGACGCATAAAAAATGGAAAAACATTCCATGCTCATCGGTTGGAATAACAAATATTGTTAAAATTTTAATACTACCCAAAGCGATCTATACATTCAATGCAATCCCTATCAAAATAACAACAGCATTCTCACAGAGCTAGAACAAACAATCCTAAAATTTGAATAGAACCACAAAAGACCCCAAATAGCAAAAGCAATCCTGAAAAAGAAAACCAAAAGTGGAGGCATCACAATCCAGGACCTCAAGTTGTACTACAAAGCTGTAATCATCAAGACAGTATGGTACTGGCACAAAAACACTTAGATCAATGAAACAGAATAGAGAACCTAGAAACACACCCAAAAACAAATGGTCAATTTATCCTTGACAAAAGGAGGAAAGAAAATCCAATGGAATAAAGACAGTCTCTTCAGTAAAGGTGCTGGGAGAACTGGACAGCGACATGCAGAAGAATGAACATGGACCGCTTTCTTACACCATACACAAAAATAAACTCAAAATGGATGAAAGACCTAAATGTAAGGCAGGAAGCTATCAAACTCCTAGAAGAGAAAGCAGGCAAAAATCTCTTCATCTTTGGCCTTGGCCACTTCTTACTCGACACGTCTCCAGAGGCAAGGTAAGCAAAAGCATAAATGAACTATTGGGATCTTATCAGGATAAAAATCTTCTGCACAGCAAAGGAAACAATCAGCAAAACTAAAAGACAACTGACAGAATGGGAGAAGATATTTGCAAATGATGAAAGAGATAAAGGGTCAGTATCTAAAATCTATAGAGAACTTATCAAACTCAACATTCAAAAAACCAAATAATCTAGTGAAGAAAAGGGCAAAAGACACGAATAGACACTTCTCCAAAGAAGACATCCAAATAGCTAACAGACATTGAAAAGATGCTCAACATCACTCATCATCAGGGAAATACAAATCAAAACCACAATGAGATACCACCTCACACCGTCAGATGGATAAAATTAACAACTCAGGAAACAACAGATATTGGCCAGGATGCGGAGAAACGGCAACTCTTTTGGACTGCTGGTGGGAATGCAAACTGGTGGAACCACTCTGGAAAACAGTAGGGAGGTTCCTTTAAAAAATTAAAAATAGATTACCCTATGACCCAGAATTCCACTACTAGGTATTTATCCAAGGGATACAAGTGTGCTTTGCGAAGCAGCACATGCACCCCAATGTTTACAGCAGCACTATCAACAATAGCCAAAGTATGGAAAGAGCCCAAATGTCCATCAGCTGATGAGTGGATAAAGAAGATGTGGTCCATATATACAATAGAATAACGACGATCAAAAAAAAATTAAATCTTGCCATTTGCAACAATGTGATGGAAACTAGATTGTATTATTAAGCAAAATTAGCAGCCAGAGAAGGACAAATATCATATGACTTCACTCATATGTAGAATTTAAGATACAAAACAGGTGAAACTAAGGACGGGTAGCAAAAATAAGATGAAAACAGGGAGAGGACAAAACGTAAGAGACTCTTTTTTTTTAATAGTTTATTTTAAGAGACTCTTAAATACAGAGAATAAACAGGTTGCTGGAGGGGTTTATGCGGGGAGGATTGGCTAACTGAGCAAGGGACATTAAGGAGGATGCTGGCTGGGATGAGTGCTGGCTGTCAAATGCAGGGGAAGAACCTCTGGATTCTACTCCTGAAATCACTATTGAACTATATGCTAACTAACTTGGATGTAAATTTTTACAAAATTAATAAATGAAAAAAATAAAATAAAATAAAGGCTAAATTGTCACATTCACTTGTTATGGGATGCTTATACTTATTACTCATCATTCAGAATTGTTTAACAGTTACATCATAATGAGATGCCTGCTTAAAATATAACACATGCAGATTTTTAATAATAAACATACTAAACTTAAAAAGTTTCCTCCTGGTGAATCTGAGCAATCTGCATAAAACATGAGATTTTCTGGGAAATAGTGTTCATTTCCCATATTTTTCTAAGTCCCTGCATTCGAATATATGGGGCCCTTGGAAGATGTGAAATATAAAAACCTTCATCAGTTGACATCTGGATAAAAGAATTTCTAAAATGGTACAAAGAGAGGTTCTAAATATATTTTACCCTTTAAAACGTTTCCTGTGTTACTATAGGTAAAAAGTGTAGAATATAAAAAGAGACTTGGGTCATGTAGTCTTCCTATATGATAATGTCCTCAAAAGTCATTTTTAAAGACTGAGTTGTCTCACAAACTGACGCACATTGGTGTTTCTCTGACTTTGCACAAATTACCCATCAGCACCACCTGGCGTGTTACCAGCTCACGTTCCCAATGTCACTGGCAGATATGCATCACGCCCTCCACTTCTGGGATATGAGGTCTACATAAAACCACTGTCACACCTGTGAGGTCACAGTAGGGCCTGATGTCTGAATGGCTTTATTAGCATTGATGTTAGTAGGTTTTTCCTTGACCTAAAAATTTTTTATACTGTTCTGCCATGTACTTCTGTGAAAAACAAAAAACAAAAAACAAAAAAACTGTGATACAGTCAACTTATAGACCTCTATCAGAGTCAGGACCAAAATGTGAGAAAAGTGATATGCCCTCAGCAAATGCTAAAAAATACAAAAATATTATTCTCTCTGGAAGGCTGGGTGGCTCAGTCAGTTAGGCATCTAAATCTTGATTTCGGATCAGGTCATGATTTCACAGTTTGTCAGTTTGAGCACTGCATTGGACTCTGTGCTGGCAGCTTGGAGCCTGCTTGGGATTCTCTCTTTTCCTCTCTTTCTGCCCCTTTCTTGCTCCTGCTCTCTGTTTCTACTTAAAATAAATAAGTTATCATTAAAACAACTTTAATATATTAATACTTCTGATTTTTATATAGTGCTTCATATTCTTATTTTGGTATGGTTTTTTCCTAATGTGTAGATGTCTATTTGCAATTAGAAATGTATAGTGCTCCCAAAGAGGTTAAATAAGAAAAACGTGTGGAGATTTTTGAAATAATAATATGATGCAGATGCTGTAGGAACAGTAAACCAGCCTCTCTGGAGGCTACATGTATCCATGATTTCAGAGATTGAACTCTCAGTAGAATAAAAAATGATGTAAGGAAATTCCCTTGAGAGTCGTCAGGGGAAATGTTGGATGACACGTGTGGGACACAAAATCTTAAAGGCTCTGACATTCGAAGTCTTCCATTAAATTGTCTCACCCCAGTCACCTGGAGTCATGGCCCCCACAGAACACCTTCCTCATTGCTCCCGTCACATCCTTGTTCCGCAGGGTATAGATGAAGGGGTTGGCCATGGGGGTGACGATGGTGTAGAAGAGAGAAACGAACTTGCCCTGATCCTGGGAGTAGTTGTTGCTGGGCTGGAGGTAAGCATAGATGGCCGTGCCATAGAACAGGGAGACCACCGTGAGGTGCGACCCACATGTCCCAAATGCTTTCCTCTGTCCCGCAGCTGACTTTATTCTTAACACTGCCCTGAAAATCTGTATGTAGGAGAATGTGATTAATGCCACAGGTATGAGAAGAAATATCACACAGACAAAGAAGATCTCAGACTCATTCACAGTGGTGTCAACACAGGCAAGCTTGAGCAGTGGGGCAAGATCACAAAAGAAGTGGTCTATTTTATTTCTCCCACAAAGTGGTACGAGAAAGATGAGCACTGTCTGCAGTGAGGAGTTGGCAAAACCAATGAACCACGATGCAGAAGCCATCAGGGCACAGAGACGAGGGTGCATGATCACTGTGTAGTGCAGGGGCCTGCAGACGGCTGCGTAGCGGTCAAATGCCATCACCCCTAAGAGAATGCATTCTGTGGAGCCCAACCCTAGAAACACAAACAGCTGAGCTACACAGCCACCGAAGGAGATAGACTTGTCTGCTCCCCTGAGATGAACCAGGAGCTGGGGAACGGTGCTGGTCGTGTAACACAGGTCCACGAAGCTGAGGTTGGAGAGGAAGAAGTACATGGGAGTCTGAAGGTGTGGGTCCAGGCGGGACAGTGCGATGATGGTTGTGTTTCCCAGCAGAGTGAGCAGATAGAAGAGCAGAAGAACCACAAAGAGGACTCGCTCCAGTTGGGGCCGGTCAGAGAAACCCAGCAGGATAAAGCCAGTGAAAGAACTTCCATTTCTCTGGTCCATCCTTTCTTACCATGTTTCCTGTCAAGACCAAGTATAAATCAATTGTTTTTAAGAATATTCAAAAAAAACTAAAGTTGTCAGCAAGGAGATCTAGCATGTTAAAGACTTGAGATTTTACTACTAAGTATTTGATTAAATGATGTACTCACTGATACTGACATACCTTATACCAATTTAGTTCAATTTTATCACAAAGAGTAAATCACTGATATTTAATATAGAGAACATCACACAATGGACCTGTGTCTGCATGACGCATATGTACAGAAGATCTTTCTGTCTCAGCTTAGTAGGCTTAAAGTGCTATGAAGTGTGTGTACATTTCAGAGACAAGGGTGATGTGGGAAAAAAAGGAGAGGAACCAGAAAGAATCCAAAAGAGATTTAGAAGAAGTGAGATGTTACTATAAATGTGTATCTCATGATTCTACACAACTGGATTTGCACACACCTCAGAAGCAATAGGTATAATACAATATTAACTCAAAAATGCATTCAGATACAGGAATAAGACCTAGAATATACTTAGAGAAAAATTTAAATTACATTCAATAGATTACTAGAGGTTTTCTACAGATACACTTTGGAAGAATTGCCTTTCTAAATAATATATTATATTTGCGAATGCTTCACCAGCTTTGTCTTGGTATGATAGCCAAACAATTAAATACTTAAACAGAGAAAATCTGAGAATACCATCATTCAATTACAATGCTTAAGTTTTGCCAAGTAGATGCTTAATATTAAGATTTAATTTTAGCAAGAACTCTGAAAATTCATTGGCTGTGCAGAGTCCATTGGAATCAGAATTCTAAAATCCAGTGGCCAACACTTACCTCTTCCTTCTACAGACTGTAGATCCGCACATTATTCCAGCTAGAGTTCATAAGATTCCTGAAAGGGTAGGGCTATTCTCTATCAGCATTATAATCAGAGTAAACATTTAAAATGTTGTCCAACCATGTAATCTATGTTCGGACTGTAATGTTTTAAATCACTCCCTCTGAGAAAAGGAGTAACAGAAAAATACATAAAGACAGATACATCTCAAAGCGATGGCAGGTCAAAGTGCTATATGGAACCTTAAAGTAGGACAAGGAAAGGCAAAAAGAAAAGGATATTTTGATAGTATACAAAACCTCAGACATCCATCTACATTAGGTGAATGCTCACTTTCTGGAAGCTACCTTGAAGAATCAGTCACACTGGACCCAACACACTGCCAGGTAGAAGGCAACTCTGATGACCGTTTTCATCCAGTCTCTTAGGACAGAGTGAGCACAGTCATACGCCGGCCAAAGAGACAAAACAAAACCATCATTCCACTTCTCTCACGTTCAAACGGTTAGCATGGTACATTTCTCATTGTCTTAAGACTTCAGAAATTCAGCACAAAAAATTTCCTAACAGTATTAGTTAAAAAGATATTTGAGACAGTCTCGATGTGCAACAACAGGGCATATCCCCTGACTCACACCTGCTCAGAAAAGCAAATAAAAACAAACCATGCTTTGGGCACCTGGGTGGATCAGTCGGCTAAGCGGCCCGCTTCTGCTCAGGCCCTGATCTCGCAGTTTGTTCCTTTGAGCCCCACTTCGAGCTTTTTGCTAGCAGCACAGAGCCTGCTTTGGATCCTCTTTCTCCCTCTCTCTCTGCCCCTTTCCGACTTGTTCTCTCTCGCTCTCACAAATAAACATGAAAAAAAGAGACCATGCTTCGGTCTCATGCACACATACACAAATACAGATGCACTTATCTGAAGGAAATATCTAGCAAATTTTTAAATGTGCCTGATAAAGGAAGCACTCACCAAAATGAGGGAAGGCAAAAATTAAAATGATAAATCATTTATGCAAAAGATATATATATATATAGTATATATATAGTTACATATAGTAGATACATGTATATATATAGTTGCACCACTAGAATAAAATAATGATATATTTTCACTTGATTCTATCAATAAGTTTAAAAAGACAGTGAGAAAGGACCAAATCATGGTAAGAGGAACTTGTAGAAATGATTTCTAGTTTATAAGACTATATATGGAAGTGTGTGTACACACGTATGTATATATGACTATATATATAAAAGAATGCAGAACGGCTATCTGTATGACAGGTCTAAAAATGAATGTGATTTTCAGGAGAAATTCTCCTTATCAGGCAAAGGAGATGGTCACTTAAACAGACTCAAGAATGTCATCGTCCCTGTATGTTACAGTGTATCCCAGTGTCCGGCTGGAGAGCACACGGGGACGGAACAACAGCACTCAAGTCACAGTCCATCATCTTTCTACTACTGATTTCCTCATTACTATTGAGGAGAATTTTGCCCTTTAGTATCGCTGGATAAGGGAAAGATTGGGCTGCGAAATGCATTTTCCCTTGATTCTCAAGAGTATGATCTGCTGATCTCGGTCACTCTGTTCCTTCCTCCTCCCCTTCTCCATATCCACCCCTCTTAAAGCCAGTGCCCCACACACAGGCAGTCTTCGAGAGAAAGGACATATTCACCTGAGATTAATGGGAAATCTCCTTTACTTTCTTTCTTACCACACTTAAAAATGATTTAATTACACTAAGAACCATCATCTGTGTTAGACAGAAGCAAATGTCTGAATTCAGTAAGAGAAATGGATTCCTCTGAGAAAAACCATGTAAATAATACTGGCTGGAAATATTCAACACACGCATGCTAGGCACAGAAGCAAAGGACGGTATTGCAGCAACTATTATCACATGACAACGTATGGGGAAGTCCAGTTATAAACTACACATATTTTATTACTTTGCACACAAAAAGATAGATACCTGCAAAAGCACTGGTTAAATATATAAATGGAGAAAAAGTTGTTAGGTAAAATAAAAATAAGTAGATTCTACAAAACAGAAAGATGGCATTCTATGTAATGATTTTCATCAAAAAAATATATAATTGTTAATAACATCTCAGAAGAACACAATTTTACAACAATAATTAAGAGAAGAGGGATCAAATGAAAGAGGTTAAATGTGTACTACTGACCCAAGTAAGAAGATAGAGTGATTGCCATAACTGTTTAATGCTCGCTCAAAATTCTACAAATTTTAGAGCAAGAATCCATGTTTCCACACAACTAGATACTCATTATGCACGTTACACATTTTAAAGACAAAAGATCTCAAGATATTTCCTCTATTTAAGATATTTCAAATCTGTAACAGTGACATATTTGACGTACACACTCTGCCCTATCCAGTTCCTGAATGAATCCGAAGAAAGTGTGGACAAGATTTGGGCAGCCTCAGGGCTACGTCTGAATCGCTACTGCTCTCATGACGCTTCTGTCTCATAGGTCTGAGCTGACCTCAGATACATGAGAACGGCCCCCGATGACAATGGAGGACGAGCAAATGAGGGGATGCAGCCATCACCACACAGGACAGGAGAGAGCTGATGAGCACTGCGCTGCTGCAGGGCAGGTTCTATGGAAGAAGAGGGTGGAGCAGGAATCCCACTGCATGTTGTCTATTCAGGGGAGGCTCTCGGGATAAACGGGGTGAGGGAAGGAAAACAGAGCAGAGAACGTTGCTAAGCAAGGATGTGGTCCCAGTGGAACAGAGCAGGAGCCTGATCCCATGAGAGCTGGACAGAACTCTCCAGTAGAACCATCCATGTGTGATGTAGAAATACTCTGTCCTCACTGTCCAATACTACGCCCACTCTCCACCTGTCACCACCTGAGCATTTAAAATGCCCTAGCTAAGGGTTACATGGGTGGCTCATTGATTAAATGTCTAATTTTGGCTCAGATAATGATTTTGCCATTTGTGGGTTCGAGCCCTCTGTCAGGCTTTGCACAGACAGTTCCAAGCCAGGAGCCTGCTTCAGATTCTGTTTCTCTGTTTCTCTCTTTGTCTCTGCCCTATCCTGCACATGTTCTGTCTCACTCTTTCAAAAATGAATAAACATTTAAAAAAAATTATAATATAGTAGCTAAGAAACTGAATTCTATTTATTTTGTTTTATCTTATTTTATTTTATTTTATGGCTATTTAATTTTGAGACAGCAAGAGACAGAGTGTGGGTGAGGGAGGTGTAAAGAGAAGGAGACACAGAATCCAAAGTGGCTCCAGGCTCTGAGTTGTCAGCACAGAATCCTACAGTGGAGCTGAAACTCACCAATTATGAGATCATGACCGGAGCCACAGTCAGATGCTTAACAACTGAGCCACCTAGGTGCCCCAATAATCTGAATTTTAAACTTCATTAAATTTTAATGAATTTAAATTGATTTAGATTCTTGTTGCTACCTACTACTCTCGGGAAAGCACAGCTCTAGAGCAGGAATTGCATCAGATTCGGTGCTGCCTTGGCATTAGCAGCCATTTGCACATCACATAAGTCTGTCACTGGCTGTAAGCTGCCCCCACCGTGTTCCCCAGACCATCTGGCCATGTGGCTCCCTTTCAGCTGAGGGCAATTCTCTCAAGAAGGGAATGGCCGTGAACCTCGGAGCCCATACTCATGACAAATAGGGTTTGGATGGAGCACCAGCAGGTAAGAGCCTCTGAGCAGGTCCCCAACAGCGTTCACACAAGAGTCCATCATGGTCGTGTGCAAGGACAGAAGGGTGAGACCTAGTGTACTTCACACATCACCTCCGTGCAATCAAACACACACACATACACACAGATGCACAGAGACACACACACACACGCCCACACAAACATACACATACACACACGACTTGTTATTTGCCTAATCCATCAATTAGGTAAACATTCAGGTTTCTTACTACTTTTTTCTTCATCATATTGCTATTCGTACTCACTTGAAGGAGCAGCTTTTCTTACTAACAATAAAGTCAAAACAGAGAGGCACTGACGCAATGTTCACAAAATGGAACTTCCTGCTGTAATTTTCGACATAACATTTTTAAAATTCCATGCATGTTTTAGATGCTTTGGTAACTGGTAAGGGAGGAAATATTTAAGATGATAAATACTGACAATAATTTTAGGAAAGAGAGGAAATATTATCTAATCTTACAGACAATACAGAACAAAGGAACACCACAGAAGGATATAGTAAAATAGTTTTCAAATATGCATACTTATTATTCTATTTTTGAACAGCATATGTTATTCCCACTAAACATGCATATTTAATTATTTCCAGGTGTGTGTAAAGAGGTGCGATGCATGTACTACACAGAATCAAATGTCTGGGAAGGACTTGGTGGCGTCCACAATGAACAACTACATTTAGTTCTTACATTTGGTGAACTTTCATAGTTTGTTACGTGAGACAATTGATCATATATGCAAACCATTTAGCTCTCTTGTTTCAAGAACACTTGCAACTACAAATAAACTAACTTGTCGATTCCTAGAGCAACACAGAGACCAGGTTCTATTTCACTCACCTATATTCACCTTCTCTGTGGATTCAAAGGTATTTCCTTACCTCCAATTCCAAGTTACTGCCTAAATACAGTTCTGGGGGTTGGAACGAGGACATGTAGAATCAGTGTTTGCAGGAAATGCAAAGGTTGACTATACAGCACTGGCTCATCCATACATTTCCCTTAAGGAAAAGGACACTTTCTCGGGATGACTTCACAGGTCTTCACGTGGCACCAGAGATCTGCACTTTGCCTCTAGGAGGCAGAAGATGAAGACAAGCGCAAACTCCCTGTACGGTTTCCCGAGTGTGATGACCTGCCTGTGTGACAGTGAGACCCTTATGAGCAGGCCAGAGGGTGCTGTGACTCCGAGCTGTGGCTGGGCTGGCACAGAGAACCAAGTCCCCTCCCCTGCTGACGTCTCTGGGGAACAGATGCCCCGCGCTCTTAATGAGCCCATGTCACTCAGCTGCCCAGACATGAAAATCCCCCAGGACAATGACTATGGAGGACCAAGCCAGAGGAAGCCTAATCTCTCTATTAGTTCACATACCTCACAGAGGACAACAACTCCCTGACCTCCCCAGCTACCCTAGCTCCCATCTGTGAGACCTAGATGTTTTAGAAAACATTTGAGGGGCGCCTGGGTGGCTCAGTCGGTTGAGCGTCCGACTTCGGCTCAGGTCATGATCTCACAGTCTGTGGGTTCGAGCCCCGCGTCGGGCTCTGTGCTGACAGCTCAGAGCCTGGAGCCTGGTTCACATTCTGTGTCTCCCTCTCTCTCTGCCCCTCCGCAACTCATGCTCTGTCTCTATCTCAAAAATAAATAAACATTAAAAAAATTAAAAAAAAAGAAAACATTTGAGATTTTTTCTTCCCAACTGCCCAAAATATTTACATATAAATATGTAAGGAAGAATCCAGTCACTTACATAATTTTAAATGTAAATTAGCAAATAAATTCTTCATTTAATTTCGTACCTACCGAATAATATGGATCACAGAGCTATTAACTGGGCACATTCTACTTTTTAGGGTGATTTTAAAAGAGGGCAACAAAATTCTACCAATCTTCTAATGTGGCTAAAGGGAAAAAAATCTCAAGTCCTCTAAACCACTATTCAGTCTATAGCCATAGGTTTTAATGTTGTACTCAAAGCAATTTTAAAAATTACCTGTGATTTTAATAAAATGTATAGGGTTTATTTAAACTCAGCTAGTCTTTGCATTTAAGTTCAAATAGACTTTGAGTTTATCAGGAGACTTATGAATAATCAATAAGAAACATGGAAAGAAGTAGATAGGTACTTTGGATTTCTCCAAGATCCATAACTGACAATTTCCTTTATCATCTTTAGCACAAAGAGATAAACTATTCCCTGCTAAAAACATTCTTAGATTAGAATTTTCTCAGTTATTCCCACACCAGGTAGGCCCCATTCTCATAATTAAGGAGAGAACGCACAAAGACAGCACACTCTGTGCGTCCTGGAGCAGGAGGCAATTACAGACCTGCTATTAGGATTTTTTCCCAGGCTTCACTCAAGAAGCAAGAAAGTTCCCAAATGTGCAATCTAACCTTACACCTAAAGGAGCTAGAAAAGGAAGACAAAATAAGGCCTAAAGGCAACAGAAGAAGACAAATAATAAAGATTAGAGCAGAAGTAAACAATATAGAAACAAACAAACAACAAAAAAAAGTAGAAAAGATCAACAAAACAAAGATCTGTTTCTTTGTAAGAATTAACAAAATTGATAAACCCCAATCTAAGCTTATCAAAAAGGAGAGGAACCAAATAAATAAATCATGAATGAAATATGAGAAATCATAACCAACATCATAGAAATACAAACAATTATAAGAGAATACTATGAGAAATTATATGCCAACGAAATGGCCGTTTGGAAAATATTGACAAATTTCTAGAAACTCACAAACCACAAAAACAAAAACAGGAAAACATAGAAAAACTGAACAGACCCATAACCAGCAAGGAAATGGAAGTTGTAACCATAAATCTCCCAACAAACAAGAGTCCTGGGTCAGATGGCGTCCCGGGGAATTCCACCTGACATTTAAGGAAGAGTTAACATCTACTCATCTCAAACTGTTGCAAAAAACAAAAATGGAAGGAAAGCCTCTAGTCTCATCCCAAGAAGCCAGAATTTGTCTGGATTCCAAAACCAGACAAAGACCCCACTAAAAAGGAGAATTACAGGCCAGTTCCTGACGAACAGGGATGCAAAATTCTCAACAAGATACAGCAAATCAAATTCAACGGTACAATAAAGGAACTATTAACCAAGATCAAGTGTGATTTATACCTGGGTTGCAGGACTGATTCCATATTCACATATCAATCCACTATCCACATATCAATGAGTGTGATCTACTACAGTAATGTAGAAAGGATAGGAACCATATGATCCTGTCAATAGATCCAGAATAAGCATTTCACAAGATGGCGAAACAACATGCAGGTGTTTGCGTCTCTCCTCCCTGAAATGCAGCAAGATCAACACTAAAACACCTTGAACACCCGGACAACTGATTTCAGGATTCGCACAACACTCTGCACAACCTAACCCACAGAACTCGGCAAGTAGCCAGCACGGAGAGGCGGGCTGGGGGAGAGAGAAGTCAGGGAGGGCAGGGAGCTGTTTTCACTTGTGGACAGAAGAGGAGAAAGGGGGAGAGAACACGAAAAGCAACCCCCCTTCCAGAAGCAGCTGGAGAGAGAGTGGAAAAGTGGAAACAGCCGCAGGGACTGAACAAGAAAGGGAGAAAGGAGAAAGGAGAGGGTTTAAATTCCATTAAGACTCTATCAACAGTGGAGCGCAGAGTCTGAAACTCTGCAGGTGCAAACCTGGCAGTGTTCTGGTGGGAAGGGCGAATCCCCAGGAGCACAGGGCGCGGTCGAGGGATCCACGGGCCACATGCGAAGAGGCGGTTCCCCTGCTGGGAGCACATTTGGTAGAGGCTGTGCGGCCTCCCAACAGGCAACGTCCAGGCCACCCCCGAGAATGGCCGCATTGGCTGGTGCTGGAACAAGGACGCTAAAGGTGAAGCCTGGTGCCACATGTGTGTTGTGATTCGCCACAATCGCTCAAACGCTGCTGCTCCACGATGGAGTGAACTTTCTCTGGGGCGGGCTGGTCCCCGGCCACACTCTCTGGGCGTCGGCAGCAGCAGGGTCCCGAGAATATTCCCCCTGCGGCCAGCACCTGGCCATTGCTCAGCGAGCCCCTCCCCCAGAGGATCTAAGCAGGTCAACACCACAGACCCTCCAAAGTGAGAGGTGGGGAAACGCAGCCGCACCTGGGACAAAACTCCGGAGGGAGGTGCCGCCTGGCTGCCTGACGGCTTGGTCACAGACAGTGTAGAAGCAGGAAGTAGACAGGAGCCGGAGACAAAAGAGGGGTGCTCTATCCCCCGTCACAGAGAACAGAGTTCCGACACTAGTGACGTGGTAGCTGGGTGACGCCATTTTTCCCCTTCCCGGGCATGCGCCTACACGCCTACACGCGCCACAAAAATCCGTCCCAGTAAGATAAGCAGCGCCATCTAGTGGAGAATGGCGCCATGACACTAAACCCCGCCCAGCTGGGCCACCAGCGCTCTTGACAACATCACAAGTATGGGTGGTTTACGGACTAAAAATTTTACAGACTATAAAAAGCTTAGAAGTTTTACTTCTACGGGATACCAGGTATAATTTCAATTGTATTTCCTTCTCTTCGCTGATACTTTTATTCCATTTTTTTCTGTTTTTCTTTTCTTATTCTTGAATACAGAAAGAAAAAAAAAAAGGGCCTGGGTGACTCAGTTAGTTAAGCATCTGTCTTTGGCTCATGTCATAATCTCACAGTTCATGGGTTTGAACCCCTCGTTGGGCACTGTGCTGACAGCTCAGAGCCTGGAGTCTGCTTTGGATTCTGTGTCTCCCTCTCTGCTTCTCCCCTATTCATTCTCTATCTCTCTCTCTATCTCTCAAAAATAAAGTTAAAAAACAGGGTTTTTTGGTCAATCCAGAAGACAAAGGCATGATATCTTTAGAAGGTGCAAGAAAACAGTTCATCTAGAATATTACATTCAGCCTTGATAACTCTCACTCCAACAGGTGAAAGATATTTCAGACCAAGAGAAATCAGGTGAATGTCTTCAGCAGGAAGATGAAGGGACTGAGATCAGGAAGAGGCATGAGAGAGCTCCGGAGGAGACAGCAATGTTTGCTGCATAATAGTGTTCATAGTATTTTATTTTGCTGCAAATATTGCTGTATTCTCCTATGTATATCTCATAAAAACATTAAAAATTTCACCCATTGTGCTCATTTTTAATGTAAAATATTTCACTTATAAATACCTTCTAAAGCAGATGAGCCTGTATACTAAATGAATAATACTGGATATTTTTCACATGTGTTATATAGTAATGATTAAAGAGAGGTTCGAAATGCTGTGATTTATAAGAAATATATCTTTGGCCATTCATACAACTAATATATAATTCTCATAGATCTCTGGTCTATGGCTCAGAAACGCTTAGAAGATCCTGAGCGATAAGAGCAATGAGAGCCTCTTTTGCTATAATGTTTGGTTTCCTGTCTTCAATATCTAAATAAATTCTTCAGACCATAAAGGTGCAAACAAAACAAAACAAAACAAAAAACAGGTATTTTTAAAAGGAAAGAGATGTTGGGATGAGCAGTGGGTGTTGTATGGAAACCAATTTGACAATAAATTGATAAAAACATAAAAAAATAAAAATAAAAGGAAAGAGAAAACAATTATTCTTATTTTCTGTTTTTATTAAAAAGATTTTTAAATTTTTTTCTACATTTTTCCCTTTGAATAAATTTTTAAATTCTATTTTACTTTTATCATTTCATTTTATTCCAACGTATGTATTCATCTTTTCAAATTTTCAAACATTTACTTCTTTTCCTTTACTTAACTTTCCCTTTTTTCTCTAACCCATCAAGCTTCTATCAACAACCAGAACAAAATACACCTAGGATCTAGCATCCTTTAGTTAATTTCTTTGTGCTGTTTTTAATTTTTTAATTTTTTTTACTTTATTAATTTTTTACTTTCTCCAAAATGACTAAATCAAGGAATTCACCCCAAAAGGACAGGAAGAAATGACACCCAGGGTCTTAATCAAATAGATACCAGCAAGATGTCTGAACCAGAGTTTAGAATCACAATAATAAGAATACTAGCTGGGGCTGAAAATAGATTAGAATCCCTTTCTTCAGAGAAAAAGAAGGAAAAGCTAGTCAAGATGAAATAAAAAATGCTACAAATGAGCTGCAATCTCTAATGGGTGCCACGGCAGCAGGGATGGATGAGTCGGAGCAGTGAATCAGCAAAACAGAGAACAAACTTATGGAGAAAAATGAGGCAGAAAAGAAGCAGTAGCCTAAGGTAAAAGAGCACAAAAAAAAAAAATTAGAGAACTCAGTGACTTGTTACAAAGGAATAACATCAGAATCATAGGGGTCATAGAAGATAAAGAGAAAGAAAAAGGGGTAGAAAATTTATGTGAGCAAATCATAGCGGAAAACTCTCCTAACCTGGGGAAAGACAGAGACATCAGAATCCAGGAAGCATGGAAGACTCCCATTAGAGTCAACAAAAAACGACCATCAACAAGGCATGTCAGAGTCAAATTCACAAAACATTCAGGCAAAGAATCATGAAACCAGCAAGGGGAAAAAGTCCTTAACCTACAAGGGAAGACAGATCGGGTTTGCAGCAGACCTATCCACAGAAACTTGGCAGGTCAGAAAGGAGTGGCAGGATATATGCAATGTGCTGAATAGGAAAAATAGGCAGCCAAGAATTCTGTATCCAGCAAGGCTGTCATTCAAAATAGAAGAAGAGATAAAAAGTTTCCCAGACAAACAAAAATTAAAGAAGTTCATGACCTCTAAACCAGCCCTGAAAGAAATTTTAAGGATGATTCTCTGAGGGGAGAAAACATGAAAAAAAAAAAAAAAAAGACCAAAAGCAACAAAGACTAGAAAGGACCAGAGAACACACCAGAAACCCCAACTCTACAGGTGACATAATGGCAATAAATTCATATCTTTCAGTGCTCACTCTGAACGTCAATGGCCTCAATGCTCTAATCAAAATATGTAGGGAAACAGAATGGATAAAGAAACAAGATCCACATATATGCTGCTAACAAAAGACACATTTTAGACCTGTAGATACCTTTAGATTGAAAGAAGGGGATGGAAACTATCTACGATGCTAATGGTTGCCAAAAGAAAGCTAGAGTAGCCATACTTATATCAGACAATCTAGATTTTAAAATAAAGACTAAAACAAGAGGTGACAGGCATTATATTATAATTACGGGGTCTATCCATCAAGAAGACCTAAAAATTGTAAACATTAATCTCTAAATGTGGGAGCACCTAATTATATAAATCAATTAATCACAAACATGAAACTTACACACCACCCAACTTACACAAATGGACAGATCATCTAAGCAGATAGTAAGGAAACAATGGCTTTGAATGACACACTGGACCAAATGGACTTAACAGATATATTCAGAACATTTCATCCTAAAGCAGCGGAATACACATTCTTCTCCAGTGCATTCAGAATATTCCGAAAATAGATCACTTGCTGGGACACAAATCAGCCCTCAACAATTACAAAATGATCGAGATTATACTATGCATATTTTCAGACAACAACGTTATGAAACTTGAAATCAACCTTAAGAAAAAAATTGGAAAGGTAACAAACACTTGGACGCTAAAGAACATCCTGCGAAAGAATGAATGAGCTAACCAAGAAATTAAAAAGGAAATTAAAAAGTACATGGAAGCCAATGAAAATGATAACACCACAGCCCCAAACCTCTGGGATGCAGCAAAAGCAGTCGTAAGAGGTAAGCATATAGCAATCCAGGCCTTCCTAAAAACGGAAAAAAGTTATCAGATACACAGCCTAACCTTACACCTCAAAGAGCTGGAAAAAGAACTGAAAATAAAACCCAAAAACGGCAGAAGACAGGAAATAATAAGGTTAGAGCAGAAATCAATGCTACCAAAACCAAACCAAACACACACACACACACACACACACACACACACACACACACACACACACACAGTATAACAGACCAATGAAACCAGGAGATAGTTCTCTGAAAGAATTAACAAAATTGATAAACTCCTAGCGAGGTGATCAAAAATAAAAAGGAAAGGACGCAAATAAATAAAATCAAAAATGTAAGGGGAGAGAGTACAAAAAACACAGCTGAAATACAAACAATAATAAGAGAATATTATGAGCAATTATATGCCAATAAAATGGACAATCTGGAAAAAAATGGAAAAATGCCTAGAAACATATAAACTACCAAAACTGAAACAGGAAGAAATAGAAAATTAGAACATACCCATAACCAATAAATAAACAGAATTATTCTCCCAATAAACAAGAGTAAAGGGCCAGATGGCTTTAGAGGAGAATTCTAGCAAACATTTAAAGAAGATTTAACACCTATTCTCATGAAGTTTTTCCAAAAAATAGAAATGGAAGGAAAACTTCCAAACTCTTTCTATAAAGCCAGTATTACCTTGGTTCATAAACCAGGCAATGACCCCACTAAAAAGGAAAATTATAGACCAATTTCTCTGAAGAACATGGATGCAAAAATCCTCAACAAAATACTACCTAACCAGATCCAACAATACATTAAAAGAATTACTTACCACAACCAAGTGGAATTTATATCTGGGTTTCAGGATTGGCTCAATATCTGTCAATCAATCAGTGTGATACATTACATCAATAAAAGAAAGGACAAGAAGCACAAGAGTCTCTCAATAGATGCAGAGAAAACATATGACAAAATACAGCATCCTTTCTTGATAAAAACCCTCAAGAAAGAAGGGACAAAAGGATCATACCTCAAGATCATGAGAGCTATCTATGAAAGACCCACTGCAAATATCATCCTCGATGAGGAAAAACTGATAACTTTCCCCCTAAGGTCAGGAGGACGACAGGGATGTTATTTAACATAGTATTGGAAGTCTTAGCCTCAGCAATCAGACAACACAAAGGAATAAAAGGCATCCAAATTGACCAGGAGGAAGTCAAACTTTCACTCTTCGCAGATGACTTGATACTCTATATAGAAAACCCAAAAGATTCCGCCAAAAACATTCTGGAGCTGATCCATGAATTCAGCAAAGTCACAGGATATAAAATCAACGCACAGAAATCAGTTGCATTCCTATCCACCAAAAATGAAGCAACAGAAAGAGAAATCAAAGAATCGATCCCATTTACAATTGCACCAAAACCATAAAATGCCTAGGTAGACCCTAACCAAGAGGTGAAAAAATCTATGCACTGGAAACTGTAGAAAGCTTATGAAAGAAATTGAAGAAGACACACACAAAAATGGAAAAACATTCCATGTGCATGGACTGGAAGAACAAATATTGTTAAAATGTCAATACTACCCAAAGCTATCTATGAATTCAATGCAATTCCGATCAAAATAGCACCAGCATTCTTCACAGAGCTAGAACAAACGATCCTAAGATTTGTGGAACCACAAAAGACCCCGAATAGCCAAAACAATCCTAAAAAAGAAAACTGAAGCTGGAGGCATCACACTCTCGGACTTCAAGACGTATTACAAAGCAGTAATCATCAAGACTGTATGATACTGGCACAAAAACAGACACATAGACCAATGAAACAGAATAGAGAACCCAGAAATGGACCTACAAGTGAATGGCCAACTAACCTTTGACAAAGCAGGAAAGGATATCCAATGGAATAAAGACAGTCTCCTCAGCAAATGGTGCTAGGAAAACTGGACAGCGACATGCAAAACAATGGACCTGGACCACTTTCTTACACCATACACAAAAATAAACTCAAAATGGATGAAAGACCTAAATGTAAGACAGGAAACCATCAAAATCCTAGAGGAAAAAGGAGGCAAAAACCTCTTTGACCTCAGCCACAGCAACTTCTTACTCGACACATCACTGGAGGCAAGGGAAACAAAAGCAAAAATGAAATGTTGGGATCTGCCAAAATAAAAACCTCTGCACAGCGAAGGACACAGAAACACTAAAAGGCAACTGATAGAATGGGAGAAGTTATTTGCAAATGACAGATCAGATAAAGGGTCAGTATCCAAAATCTATAGAGAACTTATCAAACTCAAAACCCAAAAAATGAATAATCCAGTGAAGAAATTGGCAAAAGATATGAACAGACACTTTTCCAAAGAAGACAGCCAGATGGCGAACAGACACATGATAAAAGATCAACATCACTGGTGTGATATGTGACGGTTCATGAATTCAGCAGGATATAAAATCAACATTCGAAATCTGTTGCATTTTTATACACCAATAATGAAGCAACGGAAAAAGAAATCAAGAAATGGATCCCATTTACAACTGCACCAAATACCATAAGGTAACCTAGGAATAAACCTAACTAAAGAGGTAAAAGATCTGTACCTTGAACACTATAGAACACTTATGAAAGAAACTAAAGAGGGCACAAAGAAAGGGAACAATATCCCATGCTCATGGACTGGAAGAACAAACATCGCTAAATGTCTATACCACCAAAAGCAGCCTACACATTAATGCAACCCCTATCAAAATATCACCGACATTTTTCACAGAACTAAAACCAACAATTCTAAAATTTCTATGGAACCATAAAAACCCAGAAGTGCAAAAGCAATCTTGAGAAAGAAGCACAAGGCTGGAGGTAGCAGGATTCTGGAGCGAATCTCTATTACAGAGCTGTAGTCATCAAGGCAGAATGGTACTAGCATAATAAACAGACATGTAGATCAATGGAACAGAACAGAAAGCTCAGAAATGGACCCACAAGAGTATGGCCAACTAATCTTTGAGAAAGCAGGAAAGAATATCTAACAGAAAAAAGGCAGTCTCTTCGGCAAATGGTGCTGGGGAAACTGAATGGTGACATGTAGAAGAATGAACCCGGGCCACTTTCTTACACCATACACAAAAATAATTTCAGAATGGATGAAACACCTAAATGTAAGTTAGGAAATCATCAAAATCCTAGAGGAGAACACAGAAAGCTCTTTGAAACTGACTGGAGCAACTTCTTACTACACACATCTCCAGAATCAAGGGGAACAAAAGCAAAAATGAGGTACTGGGACATCATCAGTATAAAAAGCTTCTGCACAATGAAGGAAACAATCAACAAAACTAAAAGGCATCTGACAATGAGAAAGATACTAGCAAAAGACATCAAATAAAGGAATAGTATGCAAAATCTCTAAAGAACTTAGCAAACTCAAATAATAAACCCCAAAAACAAATAATCCAGGGAAGAAATGGGCAGAAGACATGAATACACACTTCTCCAAGGAAGACATCAGATGACTGGCAGACACATGAAAAGATGCTCAACATCGCTCATCAACAGGGAAAAACAAATCCAAACTACATCTCGCACCTGTCAGAACGGCTACACTGAAACACTCAGGAAACAACAGATGTTGGCGAGGACAGGAAGAAAGGGAACCCTCTTGCACTATTGGCGGGAATGCAGACTGGAGCAACCACTCTGGGAAACAGGCTGCAGGTTTTGCAATAAATTAAAAATAGAACAACGCTACCACGAGCAATTGCTTTACTAGGCATGTATCCAAAAACTACAAAAATGCTGATTTGAAGGGGCACATTCACTCCAATATTTATAGCAGCATTATCAACAATAGTCACATTATAAAAAGAGCTCAAATGTCCATCGATGGATGAATGGAAAGAGAAGGTGTATATTGTTAAATGGAATGAAACTCGAGATTAAAAAAAATGAAATCTTGTCATTTGCAATAACGTGGATGGAATTAGAGTATATTAAGCTAAATATAAGTCAGGCAGAGAAAGACAACTATCATATGATTACACTCATGCGTGAAATTTAAGAAACGCAGCAGATTAACATAGGGGAAGGGAAGGAAAAATAAGATAAAAACAGAGAGAGGCAAACCGTAAAAGACTCTTAAATACAAAGCTAAAACTAAGAGTCACTGGAGGGGAGGTGCATGGGGGATGGTCTCAATGGGTGATGGGCATAAGGAGGGTACTTGTTGGGATGAGCACTGGGTGTCATATGTAAGTGATGAATTCCTGGGTTCTGCTCCTGAAATCAATACTACACTAATATGTTAACTAATGTGAATTTAAATAATATATTAAAAAATAAAGATGTGGCATACATATCTAAAGGATCGTTACTCAGCCATGAGAAAGAAGGAAATGCTGCCTTTTGCAGCAACATGGATGCTAAGTGAAACAAGTCAGAAGAGAAGGACAAGGACTATGTGATCTCACATATTTGTGGCATCCGGAAAAGCACAGCTGGTAGGTACAGACAGCAGAATGGGGGTTACCAGAGACTAAGGGGGAGGAGAAGGGGAGATGTTGGATGAATAAGTCCTAATGTATGCCATGGTGATTATGGTTAGTATTATTGTATTATCAATGTGGAAGTGGCGAAGAGAATATATCTCATGTCTTCTCATCATGAAGAAGAAATGGTAATTATGCGAGGCGATGGAGGTGTTAGCTAACACAATGGTGGCAATAATTTCATTACTTTCACGTTTGTACTTGTTTGCTGAATGTCACATATCTGTCACATCTTAGTATATCTAAAATGAAATAAATAAACACGAGAGATATCATTCATTTATTTTATCCCACTTAAACTTCCTCTCCTAATGTCACACTTTTATTGAGGTTTAATATAAAAGTCTCACTACAAAGTTACTAAATGTGAGTGTTCTTCATTATCCCATCCACAAACACAGTCCTCTCATGAGTGAAATTTCAATATAGATACTGAAAGGGGGCATTTCTAATGTTTACCTTGTGTGTTTCTTTACAGATCATGGATATTAACCCTTTACCTAATATGTCATTTAATGTCTTCTCCCATTACACCTCTGTAATCATTATTTTTTATGAATTGGCTCATAAACTTAAACTAACCAACGCACATATGTCTCACTGGTGCTTCTCTGGCTTTGCACAAAATTACACACAAACACCGACTGCTGGATTACCAGCTGATGCTTTAATGTCGCTGGCAGGTATGCATCCCACCCTCCCCTTCTGTGACATGAAGACCTCCTAAAAGTACTTTCACAATGATGACATCACTCTAGGGCCTGACTTCTGAATGGCTTTACCAAGATTAATGTCAGCAGGATTTTCTTTGACTAAAACTTTCTTTTTCCCACAGTTACCCTCCTACTCCTAGGGAAAAACTGTGATACAGTCAGTTTATGGGCCTTCTAACAGAGCTATGATCGAAATGCAAGAATAAACGATATGCCTCCAGCAGTTGATAAAAACTAAAATGTTAATATTTGTTTCAGTGTTTTATTGGTTCATATTCTTATTTTTCTGTTCTTTAATGGTATGTGTGTAAATGTCTTTTTGTAATTAGAAATGGAATAATGTTCCCAAAGGGGGTGAAATAAGAAAAACCTGTAGAGTTTTGAAAATAATAATATGGTGCAGATGTTCTAGGAACAGTAAATCACCATCTCCAGAAGTTGCAATGAATCCATGAACTTAGAGTTTCAACACTCAC
This sequence comes from Paradoxurus hermaphroditus, assembly GCA_004024585.1. NCBI lineage: Eukaryota > Metazoa > Chordata > Mammalia > Carnivora > Viverridae > Paradoxurus > Paradoxurus hermaphroditus. Next base: position 82,393 of record PITB01006798.1, read on the forward strand.
TTGCATAAACGAATGATAAGGAAATTCCCTTGAGAGTCGTCAGGGGAAATACTAGATGACATGTGCAGGACACAAAATCTTAAAGGCTCCAACATTCAAAGTCTTCCATCACAGGGTCTTAACCTCAGTCATCTGGAGTCATGGCCCCCACAGAACACCTTCTTCATTGCTCCCGTCACATCCTTGTTCCGCAGGGTATAGATGAAGGGGTTGGCCATGGGGATGATGATGGTGTAGAAGAGAGAAACGAACTTGCCCTGGTCCTGGGAGTGGTTGTTACTGGGCTGCAGATAAGCATAGATGGCCGTGCCATAGAACAGGGAGACCACCGTGAGGTGGGACCCACATGTCCCAAACGCTCTCCTCTGTCCCGCAGCTGACTTTATTCTCAACACAGCCCTGACAATCTGACCATAGGAGAATGTGATTAATGCCACAGGTATGAAAAGAAAGATCATACTGAAAAATAAGATTTCTGACTCATACACAGTGGTGTCAACACAGGCAAGCTTGAGCAGTGGGGGGACCTCACAAAAGAAGTGGTCAATTTTATTTCTCCCACAAAGTGGTACAAGGAAAATTAGCAGTGTCTCCAATAAGGAGTTGGCAAAACCAATGAACCACGATGCAGAAGCCATCAGGGCACAGAGACGAGGGTGCATGATCACTGCGTAGTGCAGGGGCCTGCAGACGGCTGCATAGCGGTCAAATGCCATCATCCCTAAGAGAATGCATTCTGTGACTCCCGACCCTAGAGAGATGAATAGCTGAGCTACACAGCCACCAAAGGAGATAGACTTGTCTGTTCCCCTGAGATGAACCAGGAGCTGGGGAACAGTGCTGGTCGTGTAACACAGGTCCAGGAAGCTGAGGTTGGAGAGGAAGAAGTACATGGGAGTCTGAAGGTGTGGGTCCAGGCGGGACAGTGCGATGATGGTTGTGTTTCCCAGAAGAGTGAGCAGATAGAAGATCAGAAGAACCACAAAGAGGACTCGCTCCAGTTGGGGCCGGTCAGAGAAACCCAGCAGGATAAAGCCAGTGAACGAACTTCCATTTTTATGGTACATCCTGTCTTACCACATTTCCTGTCAAGACCAAGCCATTAGCAATTTTTACAAGAAATCTTCAAAACGAAAAGTTGGTAGGGGATGGATTTATCAAGACAGGCTCATGGGATTTTATCAGTAACAATTTAATAAATGATGTACTCACTGAAATTGACATAGTGAATACCAATTTAATAGCACATATTGCAAAAGTAAATTACTTATATTTAAAATTAGAAAAGTCAATTAATGGACCCTTGGTTTACATCAGTCGTAGGTATAAAAGACTTTTGGTAAGGCTTATGGGACTTAAAGTACTGTAAAAATATATGTACGTTTCACATATACACAATGGACTACCACGTGGCAATGAGAAAAAATGAAATCTGGCCATGTGTAGCAACATGGATGGAACTGGAGGGTATTATGTTAAGTGAAATAAGTCAGTCAGAAAAAGACATACCATATGTTTCCACGAATAGGTAGACTTTGTGAGACTAAGCAAAAACCAGGGGGAGGGGAAGAGGGGAAAGGAAAAAAGATCCAGAGAGGGAGGGAGATAAAACATAAGAGACTCTCAAAGACTAAGAACAAACTGAGGGTGAGGGGGGTGAAGGAGGAAGGAGAAGGGGGTGATGGGCATTAAAGAGGGCACGTGTTGGGATGATCACTGTGTGTTACATGTAAACCAATTTAAAAATAAACTATTATACAAAATAATATATAATGTGTTTCCCGTATATATATATATATATATATACGTTTCAGAGGGAATGGGGATGAGAAAAAAAGACGGAGAGCAAATAGAGAGAATTAGCAAGAGATGCAGAATAGGGCGAGATGATATTTTATATTCAATTTTTTAATTTAAATTAAAGCCCGTTAAAAAATGAGCAGGAGAGAGGTACCTGGGTGGCTCGGTCGATTAAGCATCCGACTGTGGCTCAGGTCATGATCTCACAGTTTGTGAGCTCGAGCTCCACTTTGGGTTCTGTGGTAACAGTGCAGAACCTTGCTTATGATTCTCTATCTCTTCATCTCTCTCTGCCCCTCCCCCACTTGTGTTCTCTCTCTCTCTCTCAAATAAATAAACATTTAAAAAGTTGGCAAGAGACAAGAGTGGACATTCTCCCAAAGAAGACATCCAGATAGCCAACAGACACATGAAAAGATGCTTAAGATCACTCATCAATAGGAAATACGAGTCAAAAGTACAAGCTATCTCTTCACATGAGTCAGAATGTCTAACATTAACGACACAGGACACTACTGGTGTCAGTGAGGATGTGGAGAAAGGGGAACCCTCTTGCACTGTTGGTGGGAATACAAACTGATGTAGCCACTCTGGAAAACTGTATGGAGGCTCCTCGAAAAGTTAAAAATAGAACTAGCCTAACACCCAGCAATTGCACTACTAGGTCTTTACCCAAAGGATACAAAAAGAGGCACATGCATCCCAAAGTTTATAGAAGTGCTGTCAAAAATAGCCAAATTACGGATAGAGGCCAAATGTCCATTAACTGATGAATGAATAAAGAAGAAGTGGAGATAACATTGTTATAACAACGGAATATTATTCAGTCATCAAAAAGCATGAAAACACGTCGTTTGTAACGATGTGGATGGAGCTAGAGTGTATTTTGCTAAGGGAATAAAACCAGTCAGAGAAAACAAATATTCTATGATATCATTCACATTTGGAATTTAAGAAACAAAACAGATAAACATGGGAAAACTAGAGGCAAACCAGGAAACAGACTCTTAACTATAGAGAACAAACAGGATTACTGGAGGTGGGGATGGGATAAAGAGGTGATGGGGATTAAAGAAGCACCTGTTGTGATGAGTGCTGGGTGATGTATTGATGAATAAGCAAATTCTACTCCTGAAACTAATATTACACTACTTGTTAACTTATTGGAATTTAACAAAACTTGAAAAAGTGAGAAGTAAATCAATAAAATAACCAGTGTATCACAAAAAGCAGAATCAGACCTACAAATAAAGAGAAGAAAGTGACAGATTTCCAGAGGGGACGGTGGTTGGGGAGATGGGCAAAAGGGTGACCAGGACTGGGAGACACAAGCTTCCAGGCATGGAACGATAAGTCGCAGGTGTGAAAGGCACAGTATAGGGAAAAGTGTCAATATTATTTTACGTGTTGTCATGCTGACCTTGATAGCTGACTTGTGATGACCATAGTATAATACATACAGGCGTTAAATCACTATGTCGTACGATTTAACCAAAGTAACATCAAGTGTCTACTACATAAAAATAAAAATAAAAAACATTTAAAACAAAAAATTAATTATAAAGATGCTTAAACAGTCTAAATGTGCAAGAACAGGGTATATCCACTAACTCACCCCTGCTCAGAGAGCAAATGAAAACAGTGTCATGGTTCAGTCTCTCTCTCTCTCTCTCTCTCTCTCTCTCTCTCTCTCTCTCTCTCTCTCTCTCACACACACACACACACACACACACACACACACACACACACACTTCTGAAATAAATTGTGGGCAAATTTTTAATGTGACCAAGGAATGAAGCACTCAGCAAAATGAAAGACAGCAAAATAAAACGCTGACCCCTCCCAAGAAAACACC
>PITB01006799.1:0-85911 GCA_004024585.1 Paradoxurus hermaphroditus
GGGAAATAGGAGAAATATGTGTGAAAAGGAGTGGGAGATATAAGCTTCCAGTTTTGGAATGAATGTCATGGGAAGAAAAAGTACAGCAGAAGTAATATAGTCAATGGTATTGTATAATAGCATTGTATGGTGACAGATGTAGCCACACTTTTGATGAGTATAGCATAATGTAAAGACTTGTTGAATCACCATGTTTTACATATGAGATAATGTAACATTGCATGTCAACTGTACTTCAATTAAAAACTAAAAACAACAGGATTACAAACTTTTTGAATTTATTCTTAAAAGACTGAACTAAAATTGGCATTAGAAATAAAAAAGAGGGGTGCCTGGGTTGCTCAGTCGGTTAAGTGTTGACTTTAGCTCAGGTCATGATCTCATGGTTGGTGGGTTCAAGCCCCACATCAGGCTCTGTGCTGATAGTGCGGACCCTGCTTGGGATTCTCTTTCTCTCCCTCTGTGTCAAAATAAATAAATAAACATTTAAAAAATGAAATAAAAAGAAACTGTGTTGAGAAATGATGATAAGGATCGCTTTTAAGTACTAACATTAAAATACTTTTGATGATGAAAATAATATAAAAGTATAGTATGAAATTCTAAAAAATGCTAATAATTTTATATATTTTATCCTATTAACCCTTCCTAATAACCTTATGATGTAGTGCCATTATTAACCCAACTTTGCAAGCAAAGATAAGGATATTGAGAAGTTAAGTTACCTGTCTAAGGTTATGCTACTTCTAAGTGGTAAACAGTATTAGAACCAAGGGAGCCGGCCTTTTTACCCTATGTTGATACTTCCTTCTTGTGTGTTTCAATTTTTTCTAGACATCTAAACACCATAACTCCCTCTGCTCTTTAGTCCATATATTGCTTTTATCCTCTCATTTTTTGAATATTCTTGAACCAAAGTTTAGTTCTCAGATTCTATATTCTCACCTTTCACCTAGTTTCTTTTTAACTCTTAGACATAGTAATGGGCTCCCAAAGGACAACAGTCTTTTGTGGATTAAGATATTTCTACTACCTATTATTCCGTGGCTGCTGGAGAAGCCTTCTTGCCCATGGGATCACATTTTATGAGACTGAGTTCTGAAGTCACCACTTAAGGTAATAAAGGCAGAGTTAAGTTTGCATATTGCTGGGACTAAGCCTATTGGAACTCTGCAATATTCTGCTCTGTTTGCTATTAAGTAAAATCCGATATGAATCAAACCCTTCTCAAGCTTCGTCCCAGAAAATTTAAAAAGGCCTGGTGTATGAAGTTTTTCTCTTTAATGCAGCATGTTAGTAAGTACCCAGGGAACATGTTTGATGCCAAGCTATTTTCCAAGGCAGGGATAACTTTGATGAGGAAATTCATTTTCCAAAAGCATAAAGCCATAAAAAATCCACCTTATAACATGTTACCTTTAACAAAAATAACTATAGAATATTGAAAGCTTTTCCTAAAAGTTTTTCTCTGCTGAATGTGGATAAATTGTGCATCACATCTTTCCTAGGAAACAACATGATGAATTTTTTCATTCTTTAGTTTACTAGTGCCTGCCATCTAATTTTCTCCACAAACATACATACTCTACTTTCTCCTTCACAAGATGGTAAGGATGAATGGTCTGTATCTAGAGATAATAGATCATGGAATAATAGCCCTGTTTCAAAAAAAATCAATAATCACTTAGGCTCACACATATGGATATATGCAACACAGTCTTAAATACATAATGTGCGTTAAAAATAGGATACTGCTAGAATAGTACCCATATGAAAAAGAGATGTTTTATAGATAAGTTTATAAATACATGCACTGGATGCTTTGTGTGTGTGCGCAAGAGTGTGTGAATGTCAAAATAAGTAAATATATTTATATATGCACACATATATGCACTTTGTGATCTTCCAGAGGGTAGACTATTACCTACATTTTTTAGACATGTTATAGGTCCAAGATACATTAATAAATATATTTCAAGAACATTAGTCCAAACATAATATTCCCAATTGTAGAAAGAAAAGCTTACTAATTTGTTTACATTCATCTTTTATGCCATTGAAGGCTGCTGCAAGTATTAGATATTGATGAAATTTGGTTCATTGTAATAGGTCACAGATACATGGGTCTTATTTTCATTATTAAGTATTCCCAGTATCCTGGTCAACTCTTCAGATAGTTACTTTGTCATCATAATTGTCGACTGCCAGCAAATATTGAGAACTTCCTTCATTGTGCATTGTTAATTGCAGAATAATTAGTTGAAGAGTTTTGTGACTTACATAAAGTCTGCGATCTCTATGGTTTTATATACTATACATAGAATCACAAAGTAGCCTTAGGAAGGAAATATAGATAGGAAATTCTAAATAAAAACAAATATGTTTGGATAAGTACTGGAACCATATAAAACATATATCTAAGTAGCTTTTTATATGGGGACACTGGATGGAGGAATGAGAAAATAATTAAAAGATTTTGAAAAATTGGAAAAGTTTGGTGGGTGTGAATTAGATGCATTTTAAAAGGCAGACGGGAGCTTGATTTGGATATGGATCAAGCATCCATTTCATTATATGATTTAAAAGACTTTTTAGCATTGCTTCTTCCTCAGTTGATTAAATTATGAAAACACCAGTATCCAGTAACTCTGGTCAATTCACTGAGGACCTTCTTTCTAATTCCACTATCAGCTTGCGTATGAGGTATCAGTTGGTATTCAGCAACCTAGCCAGTCACCTATGAGTTCTTGTGGATTACATATTAATCTTAGTAAAGAAGGAACATAGAGGATAGCATTCAAGGTAAGTTGTGTAAAATCTATTTCAAGACTGTCCTACTTGAGGGACAAGGGAACTGGGGTGTTTGCATACCCAGGATTTCCATCTCAGGCACACAGAACTTGCTCAGAGCACACTAAAAACTTTAAAGGCTAGGGATGAGTTACTGACAATATCTTCTCCAAATTATAAAATGGGAAATGAGCAAAGCATAGCGTTATGTAAGATAGTTAATTATAATTATCAAAAATAGAACAGATTCCAAAAACATTTGGGGGTGGTGATGAATTTGTTAATGAGGGTTTCTTGTTCCCATTTTGTATTTTCATTTAAATGAGTGTGGTGTTCTTGTAATGGATATGTTTGGTTTTTAGTAAGAAAGAAATCTATTTCTCATCCAATGATTAGTGTTTCTCATTATCATCTGGTACTGTACTTCATTATTCATCAGGTTATTATTTATTGATTTCATATTATGCACCAGGTACTATTAAGGGTACTAGGACACAACCATGAACATTTCAGGAAAGATATATATTGTTATTGACAAGAGCTATGAAGAAACTAAAAAGGGAGATGTAATAGAAAGTGACATAAATGGTCAGAAAAGGCCTCCTGGAAGAGTTAGCATTTAATGTGACCTTTACAGGATTAAGAAAAGGAGCACACCAAGCAAAGGTTTGGTAAAAATCTCACCCCAGGCAAGGAAATGGCATTCTCTTAGCAAGTTTTATTGCTTGAACAACGACAATATAATTTGTAGCCCTGGCTAAGAATGTGAAGGTTTTTGGTCACCCCTGCTGAATCAAATATCTAGGAATGGACGGTATCTGCATTTTTCAAGAAGCTTCCAATATAATTTTCACCTATGCTGAAAATCTAAAACAATCTGGTTGATTCTTTCAGAACATTTCTAAAAAAAGTTTCATTTCATATAATAGAATATAATTATAATGTTTTTAAAATGAGTGTTACATAAGAAAACTTAGATCATTGACACCTTGATCATTTTTTTATGCTCTGGTTTTATGGAAGAAGTTAGAATGTGTTTAGTATAAGAATATTTTATTCAAATGGTCAAAATTTATCGTGATTTCTTATGAAATTTACAAATTTTGTTTTGAAGAAAAATTTAGGTCATTTTTGTTTTACAGGTCTTGGAATACACATCCTTTGAAGAAGAAAATTGAACCACTATTTAAAGTCTTTACCAAATTTTTCATAATATGAATAATGCCTAAGCAATCAAACCTAAAAACCCAAATTTCTAACCATTCTGTTATAAATAGCTTTTACCTGCCAGTGCCATGAATCATATATAATAGTCAGTGCAAATATTGAAGAATAACAAGAGCAGTAGCCATTTTGTTTTGACTACAAAGAGAGTTGAAACCTTCCTTTCTTTTATAGAGAGTAAAAAGAAAATTGTATCCTTGAAAAAAATATATATATATTTGAATCTATATTTGAATATTTCATTTGAAAATGAATAAACATCATACATAAGAATGAGACCTCACTATTGGGGTATTTCATGTGTTTCCATCCATCACTCTGGAGTTAGCCAAGTAGCCATGGTGATTTTGCCCTGGGTAACAGCCCATCTTCTTTTTTTTCCATTGCTCCTAATTCTGCCTGAAGTTACTTTGGCTACACTTTCAAAATATCCCTTTCCTGGTTTATGGATCTATAGTAATTTGAAGAAAAAATGTAGGCACAATTTAAGATTACCAGACTCTTAATTCAGAAGTCGATCCATTATCACAGGAGAACTTGGAATACTTTTCAGGGTATGTATAGGAAAAAGATAAAACAACCTTTTTGAGCACTGAATCTTAGTCTAGTATTGTATGGGTCTTCATGTTTTCTTATGAAGAGACATTAGATGACACTCACCCTGGTTTATCTCTACGCCCCAATAATCCCTTAAAGGCAAAAATTATATTTTTGGTAATTTAGGATCAGGGCATGGGCATTCATACTTAAAATCCATTTTCTTCCTTTTTTTTCATATTATGACTGTAGAAAGGACCTAGTTCTTGGTCACAAAATTCTATTAATTTATTTTAAAAGTAAATTAATTTAATTAAAAAAGTAAAGGTCTCACCTCGCTAAATGTGTCTGACATTATTCATGTTTGCTTATGATCAGACACAGGTTGTTTTGCTTGGTACCACAGAGTCCATTGATACTACGTATTTACAAAACATCACTTGATTCTGTGTTTCCCATAATAAAGATTACATTTGCATTTACTTTTTTTCTGAATTTTGAGTGTATCTCAGTTAGTTTCAAATTTCGTGGGAAATAGAAGTGACATTTATTGAGCTGTTTCAAATCCCAACTACAGATGATATCATAAAAGCCTTTAATGAGAGACTTAAATTAATAAAAACAGAAATGAAAGGAGAAATTAAAACTGGAGGCACAGAAATACAAAAGATTGTTTAAAAATTAATGCCAACGAACTGGACAAGCTAATAAAAATAACCAAATTTCTAGAAACATACAATCGTCCAAAACTGAATCTATTTCTGCAGAAAATTTGAATAGACCAATCGCTAGTAATAAAACTAAATTATTATTAAAAAACTGTCAAAAAATAAAAGTTCAGAACCACATGAATTAACAGATGAACTTTAACAAACATTTAAATAAGAGTTAATATCTATTCTTCTCAAACTAGTAAAAAAAAATGAGGAAGGAAAGCTTCCAAATACATTCTACAAAGCCAGCATTACCCTGAAACCAAAATAAAACAAAGTACAAAAAAAGAAAACTATAAACCAATATCACTGATGAACATAAATGTAAAATCTCAATAGAATATTAGCAAACCCAATTCAACAATACATTTTTAAAAACCACCACAATCATGGGGAATTTATTCCGGAGGTGCAAGAATGGTTCAATACACACAAATCAATCAACATGTTAATTTAATTTCAATCATATTGATACACCATGTTAACAAAATTAAGGACAAAAATTATAAAATCATGTCAATAAGTGCATAAAAATATTTGACAAAATTTAACAACAATTCATTGTAAAAACTCTCAATTAAGTGGGTTTAGAGGGAATATACCTCAGGATAATAAAGGTCTCTATGAAAATCTTCAGCTAAAATCACATTCAATGATGAAAAACTGAGAGCTTTTTCTTCAATATGAGTAACAAAACAAGAATGTTCACGCTCATCCCTTTTATTTGTCATAGTACTAGAAGTCCTAGCCATAGCAATCAGTCAAGAAAAAGCAATAACAGATATCCATACAGGCAAGAAAGAAGATAAATCATCATCTTTTGCAGAGGATATTATATTATATAGAGAAAACCCTAAAGATCCCAACAAAAACAACTAGAAGTAAAAAACAAATTCAGTAAAGTTGTAGGATAGAAAACTAATACTTAGATATCAGTAGTGCTTCTATACACTAACAAGGAAGTAGCAGAGAGAACTTAAGAACAATTTCAGGGGCATCTGTGCAGCTCAGTTGGTTAAGCATCTGGCTTAGGCTCAGGTCATGATCTCACCATTTGCAAGCTTGAGCCCTGTGTTGGGCTCTGTGCTGACAGCTCAGAGCCTGAAGTCTACTTTGGTTTCTGTGTCTCCCTCTCTCTCTCTCTCTCTGCTCCTCCTCCACTTGTGCTCTGTCTCCCTGTGTCTCTCAAAAATGAATAAACACGAAAAAATAAAAATAAAATAAAATTTCATGTACTATTACATTAAATAAATAAATACATAAATAAATAAATAAATAAATAAAATTCCTTGAAATAAATTTAACCAAAGAGGTTAAAGAATACGTTCTGAAAACTGTAGAACATTGATGAAACAAATTAAAGACAACACAAATGAATGAAATGATACTCTGTGCTCATGAATTGGAAGAATTAAGATTGTTAAAAAGTCCGTAGTGTCCAAACGCATCTACAGATTCAATGCAATTTTTATCAAAATACCAACTGCATTTTTCACAGACTTAAAACTAATAATATTGAAGCTGATAAGGAACCATAAAGGACTCTGAATAGACACATAAATCTTGAGGAAGAACACCAAAGCTGTAAATATCACAATCTCAGATTTCAAGGTGTACCCCAGAGCTGTAGTAATCAACACAGTATGGTCTGACACAAAAGTAGACACATGGATCACAGAACAAAATACAAAAACCAGAAATAAACCCACATTTGTATGGTCATTTACTCTTCAAGAAGGCAAGAATAGACAATGGAAAACAGACAGCTTCTTCAATAAATGTTGCTGGCAACATTGGACAGCTACGTGCGAAAGAATGAAACCGAGCCACTTTCTTACACACACACACACACACACACCTCGCACTGGATTAAAGACCTCAGCAAAGAAAACCATCAATAAAACAAAAAGAAAATCAACTGAATAGGAGAAGATATTTGAAATGATATATCTAATTAGGGTTTAAGATCCAAAATATATAAATAACATATATAACGAACACCAAAATCACAAACTATCATATTGAAAAATGGGCACGGCACTTCAGTAGGCATTATTCCAAAGAAGACATACAGATGGTCAACAGACACATGAAACGATGTTCGGTACCACTGATCATCAGGGAAATGCAAATAAAAACAACAGTGAGATATCACTTTACATCTGTCAGAATGGCTAAAATGAAAAAGACAAGAATTAACACGTGTGGATGAAGAGGTGGAGAAAAAGGAACATTTGTGCAATGTTGGTGGAAATATAAATTCTTACAGTCATTGTGGAAAACAGTGCAGAACTTTCTCAAAAAATTAAAAATAGAAATACTATATGATTTAGTAATTTCACTAGTGGTATTTATCTGAGGAAAATTAAACCACTAATTGGAAAAGATATATACACTTCTATGTTTGTTGCAGCAGTATTTATGTTAGTCTCAAGTCATGGAAAAAAATTGAGTGACCATCAATAGATGAGTGGACAAAAATATATATATATATATATATATATATATATATATATATAAAGATATATGCAATGAAATATTAGTCAGTCATTACAAAGGATGAGTTCTTGCTCTTTGTGACAACACAGATGGAACTAAAGATGTCATGCTGAATGAAATAAGGCAAACAGACAAAAAACAAAACAAAACAAATGAAGAAACAAACATGTAAAAAGCAGAAGCAGACTTATAAGTATAGAGAACAAAGTGTTGGTTTCCAGAGGGAAGGGGGTTGGGTGGACGAGCAAGATGGGTGCAAGAGAGTGAGAGACACAGTTATGGAATTAAAAATTCATGGAAATGAAAGGTATAGGCCAGGAAACTTAGTCAATACTATAATTAATTGCACCATAGGGTGAGAGATCCTTGCTACGCTGTGGTGCGTATAGCATAATGTATAGAGATTTTGAATCACTATGTTGTGTATTTGAAAGTGATGCAACATTGTGTATTAACTATATTCAAATAAAATGAATTTAAAATAAGAAGTTCTTTAGACTTGAAGTTATACCTAGAAGAATCTCTGTTGACCGGGCTCTCATCCGGGAGTATGGTTTAACTGTTAATTTGGTTAAACTTACATTAGAAATATAGGGAAAGAACATTAAAACTTGAGGGTATCTTTGTTTTAAATGACTCAAACCTTTTGGATTAAGATATAAAAATATGAGCAAAATTTGAGTTCACATTAATTCTCTTGATCTATCAATTTCTATAAATGCAAGTATTGCCTCTCCTCCAGCATACTATCTTTCATATTCTTTGTTCTAAACCATGGCAATAAGCTATGGCCCCATCACCAATTGGTTACTGGGCTAGCTGAGAAATCTTGATAGTTTTGTTCATTAGTTTTATTTTGTTTCTTTTCTGATTTAACAAATGTTATCTAAAGAACTTTCGATTCCACTCTTTTGTACCCTGTCCTCCCTACTATATTCCACAGGCCAAGTCTTTTCAAATATGATTTTACATGGACTGAAATAAAGGGTTGCCACTTTGACAGCTTTGGGTACTTTGTTGGTGGCATATGGACAACAGAACTTCCCAGCCTAGGTTTTCGTTTAGCTTTTTCTTAGACATTATTTGTGTTTTTTTTTGTTGTTTTGTTTTTGTTGCTTTTGTTGTTTTGTTTTGTTTTGGTTTTCATTTTTGGTTTGTTTTTGTTTTGTTTTGTTTTGTTTTGTTTTGTTTTTTTGTATGGACAGCTAATGTATAAGGGGATGGTATAGGTAAATCAGCCTCAAAAGAAACAATTTTACAATTCTTTAGATGTTACAGTCTACAAAATATATTCACTCTTACATTTGAATCTCAAAGCAATGTAGCACATTAGCAAGGACATGGTACCTTCTTCTGGTTTTGCAGATGAGAAAAGTGAGATTGGAATCCTGAATCTGACATATTTTTCTTCTGGCTACATAATTTACTAGCAATATGAATTGCACTGAGTAATTCAGTATTCCTATTTAGAAAATGGTTTGAGCAGTTAAATACAACATGGAATTTAAAGCTGTTAGCACAATTTAGCAATTAGTAATTACATAAGAAATAGTTGTTACTTTGTTTTAAATTTAAACCCAACCTTTCTCTATCAATTTGAACACTAAACCTCAGTCATTCAAATATTTTAGAATTTCTGTATGTTGGACGGTGTATTCATTAATATTCATGGAATTTCACTTTTAAACCTCGAGCCATATGTTTTGGCACAAAGTCTGTTCCCTACTTAATAACAAAGATATGCCAACGCCATTCATCAAATATAGTTAGATAAGGCAGAAAGGGGAAATGGCACTGAATAATTTCATGTAATTTTTGTGAACCACAGATGTTTAAGTAAAGCTGTATTAATAATTTCATAATTCATAATAAATTAATTTATTGCAGGTTACCACCTCCAACTGTTTTATAGATCAAAGTGTTACATTGTATTCAATAAATCATTTTCATTGTCTGAGAATATGAAAAACTTTAGCCGTCATATCAATCTATATTGCAGGTCCACAAAGAAAGTTTTGGTGAAATCTAACTTCCTAAATATACTAAGAAATTTCATATATCAGAAAGCACACTTTCGAAATATTTGTACAATGTTATTAGATAATCTATTTAAAATAAATTTCATCGTTTTCACTTTATGAATCTGATCAAGTTTGTCCAAATATTAGCCAAAAGAAGAATCATGGTTTGTAGTCTTTTTCCAACCTCCAGCTCCTGCTAAAGTTTTAGTTTATTTTTTTTGGAGACCTCTGTTGAAGGTACATATTTCTTTTCAATAATTTTTCCCTTCTCTTTATATAGTCTCTTCTATTTATGTTTATGGTTTTCTTATTATCTTTGCAAAAATATTATGAGCAGATTATTCAGATTGAGTGTATAATCAAGTAAGTTAATAATTTATACTTGAGTCTGACCCGAAGCAAATCTAAAACCCAAAAATGCTACGAAGCAATTGATTCCCTGTCTTAAGTGACTTGTTCAAATTGTGTTTGTTAATTTTGTTGGAAATTTCCAATAGGTCTTCTCTTAGATAATATGTAGTTATTCCAGTAGTTTCTTCTCTCTCCCTCATAATTTTTAGAATGATTTTCTAAACAAATAGTTCACTAAGTTTTTCTCCCTGTTGATGCCTTTCCTTTCTCTGGACTTCTTATATAATCCCTCGTCCCACCCTCCCCCTTTCATCGATTATAGGCTAAACCCTTCCTAAAATTCCTATGAAATCCTAACCCCTGATGTCACTGTATTTGTATATTGGACCATACGGGAGTGAATTAAGTTAAATGAAGTCATAAGGGTGAAACCTTAATCCCACAGGGCTTGCGTCCTTCTAAAAAAACCCATGTGAGAACACAGGGGGAAGGTGGCCGTCTACAAACCATACACAGTGGCCTCCCCAGAAACCAGTCTGTTAAAATCTTTTTCTTCGACTCCCAGCACCCAGAACGGTGTGTGATATTTAGGCCATCCAGTATGTGCTGTGTTATTACAGCGGCCTGAGCGGACTGATACTCTATCTTTTTCCTATTGGTCTTTCAGATTTCTTTGTGTCACCTTCTCCAGAAACCCTTTCTGTTCCATCCAGTTTCATTTTCACCCCATTATTAGACTAAGTGCATTTTTTTAAAAATATATATTTATTGATTTGAGAGAGAGAGAGAGAGCACAAGTACGGGAGAGGCAGAGAGAGAGGGATATAGAGAATCCCAAACAGGCTCGCACTGTCAGCACAGAACCTGATGCAGGGCTTGATCTGTCACAAACCCTAAAATCATGAACTGAGCCAAAATCAAGAGTCAGAGGCTTAACTCACTGAGCCACCCAGGCACCCCAAGACTAGGTGCATTCTTATAAATTAGTGTATCTCCTACTATTTTAGATTTATGTTGCCCTGTTTGGATTAGAGTTTTCCTTAACTTAGAGACTGTTTCCTCGCAATTCAATACTCTTTAAAATTAATCGAAAGGGATAGTGTATGGGAGAATGCAAGAAATGCTTGTTGAAGTGCATTTTTAGAGATAGATTATAGTACATGGAAGACTGACTACCATAACGATGTCAAATAATTTTACATTTTCAATTTAACTTGAATTGAAATCCCAAAGTGCTTTGTATGTGATAAAATTGTGAGTATATATTCTTCAGTGGAGTAAAATACCTATCTATGTGGGTGTTAAATATAGAAAGATGTGTCAACTTGATGGACATTTATGCAGCCTCTGAAAATAATGGTTATGAACTCATTGAGGCATTATAGAATAATTATAATAAAATCTATGTAAACTGTATGTAACATTATGGAAAATTATAATAAAATGTGAAATGAAAAAACGTTAAGAAATAGATTTGTTTATGTACTATTGTTTTAAGTATTTACAGATCAAAGTATATGAGAATAGAGAAAAAATCATTATAACACAGTGTTTATATGTTTATTTTATCCATTTTCCAAATTTCTTGTGTTCTTTATTACTTTCATTATTACGGCATTAAATTTATTTTAAAAACACAAGGAGGGATATAAATACCGTAGACATATGTATTGGAAGAGTCCACACTAAAAGGGGAAAATGACATGGTAGATAAAGACATGGATAGGGGCAAACTGTACATGTCAGTTTTAATAATTATTAATTTGGTGACCTTGAGAAATAAAAAAGATAAAGTAATTTACATGCCCTAAAGCTTAGTTCACTTGTCTTCAAATGGAATGAATATTAACAATAACGTCCACCAAAACACTTAAAATTCAGAAATACACTAAATGCTCTTAAAAGTTAGCT
Organism: Paradoxurus hermaphroditus; assembly: GCA_004024585.1. Lineage (NCBI taxonomy): Eukaryota > Metazoa > Chordata > Mammalia > Carnivora > Viverridae > Paradoxurus > Paradoxurus hermaphroditus. The sequence continues at coordinate 12,047 of PITB01006799.1, forward strand.
AGTAATTTCCTCAAGAAAGTAAGCTCTGTGAGGTAAGGGACTTGCTTAATTCACCACTGTACATGGAGATCTGACACTCGGTAGTTTTATAATAAACATGTAATAATGAATGAATAAAAGGCAGAATATAATATAGCTAATAGAAAGCTTAGTAAGGTTGAAGAAAACAGCAGAACTAAAAAAATGAATATTTTTTAAATGTTTATTTATTTATTTTTGAGAGAGAGAGAAAAAGCAGAGGAGGGACACACACAGGGAGAGAAACAGAATCCCAAGCAGGCTCCTTGCCATCAGCACAGAGCCTGATGCGGGGCTCTATCCCATGAACTGTGAGATCACGTCCTGAGCCGAAACTGAGAGTCAGATGTTTAACTGACTGAGCCACCCAGGCGCCCTGAAAGGTTTTTTGTTTTTTGTTTTTTTTTTTTAAATAAATTTCATTATTTGGAACACATCTAAGCAGGTAACTAAAGTAACACTTTATATTTCCTAAAGAAGATTAGTACAATTCTCCTACTGTATAAACTGTTTCCTGAATAAAATAATTTATTGCAGAAACTACTCTGACCCATACCTAGTAGTAAATTACCATGTTCTGTTCAAAATTATATCTTTGTCGATAGTTAGCTCAAGCTCCAGCAGAATCAGCCACATGAAAGAAGCAAAATAAAATTACTGTAAGAATGGTAAATAACATTTGATAAGATCCTTATATATTTTTGGATGAGAAAGAGCAGAAATTGCCTAAATCTGAGAATGCCTCTACTGAAAAAACTGTGTTCCCAGCTTTCAGAATTCATCTTGCTACCTCTGCTCGGTGACGTCACTAAAATTCACTGATACCTCCCTTTCCATATACACACATTTTTTTTTTCCAACCTTAGGTTGTTTTCTATTCTCGGTTTGCTGTCTTAAAAACACAACTGCAATACATCCCAGGGTATTGATTATCTTTCAAATTTAAATTAAAAAATATAAAGAACTTGGAAGGCAATAAACAAAGAGGTGGGCAGTTTTCTCCATCACTTTTCCATGAGTAGCATAACAGCTTTCTAAACATTTTTTTAGGATAATAGGAGACCTGGGTGAGCCATTTAGTGAAGTGATAAAAAGAAAAACCTCCTTCCCAGGCACAAAGGGGAGTATAGCACAGTTTTAGATGCATTCTGGGAGCTAAAGCACTCACCCATTCTTTGAGAAATAAGTGTGAATAAAGTGAATCAGAGAGGCTCACCACCCCAAGCCATACAAATGTGTTTATCTATTGATTCAAAAGATTAGTCATTCCAAGATATGTATGTGTGTATGTACGTATTCACTGAGCATTTACTTTATATCAAAGGGCAAGGGAATTTGTCTTCTAAGAACTTACATTCTAATTGGTGGAGAGGCACTCTGACTAAAAGACTGAGTGAGGTAATTTCAGAACATGAAGAAATTCTAATAAAGAAATTGGGACAGTGGGATAGTGAGTGGTTTAAGGAAATTTTCATGACTACTTTGAAAACAAGTGTTCTGAATGGCTTCTCCTAAGAGGTTAACCTAAGAGGTTACTAATGAACAGTCAGCCATGCCCATAAGGGAAGAACATTGGAGGCTTGGAGGAAATATTGCACAAATTTCCAAAAAAGATAGTGGCTTGAAGCTTTCAAAGGATGAAAGAAAGCAAGAAAGCAAGATGAGAATAGAAAGGGGAGGGGAGGAAGGGGAAGAGAGGGGAGGAGAGGGGAGAAGAGAGGAGAGGAGAGGAGAGGAGAGGAGAGAAGAGAAGAGAAGAGAAGAGAAGAGAAGAGAAGAGAAGAGAAGAGAAGAGAAGAGAAGAGAAGAGAAGAGAAAAAAAAAAGGAAAGGAAAGGAAAGGAAAGGAAAGGAAAGGAAAGGAAAGGAAAGGAAAAGAAGAAAATGTTAGTGAGGTTTAAGAAACAGAGAAGGGCTGTATGGGGGACAGGGTAGAGAGGGAATAGCATGGACTCAAGTAGTCCATGAAAACAAAAAGTCTGAATTTTCTTCTAATTTCACTCGGTCGACAGTAGAGCATTTTCTCCCAGACAGTGATAGTATCTGTGAGACAAGTTCTGTACATGTACACGCTATTCAATATCTTACATCTTAAGGAAAAGTTCATCACGGTGTTCAGACACAGAGAGAGGGCACTAAGTCCCTACTGGGGTCAGAGAATGATGTAGAGGAAATCAATGTGGGAACTGAATTTTGAGAGTTTAATGAGATAAAGGAGTGGAAAGGAGGTAGTTTTGATCCAAAAGAGCAAGAGGGAAAAAAAAAATCACTGAAGCATGGGATTCTTGTCACAGGGACATAGATTTTAATGACTTGTAATCATCTCATCTCTGCACTGAAGCGGTATCTTCCTAAGTCAGTGACCATTCCTTTTTCTCTTTACCATGACACTTGGCCCATTTTAACCATTGTCCCTGTAATTTCCAGGGTGTGGAACAATCTTTTATTTACTTTCTAGGAGCATTTACAACATGTTTGGCAGAAGAGAATGTACACAGAGCTGAAAAATTAATGTTAAGTAGTTTATTCTTAAACATCACATTAAAAATGTACCAAATTGGAGCTATAATTTAATGTTTTCTAAGTTCAGATGCTCTCATATTAATTTTAGAGACGTGTCAACACATGTCAAGTATTCTTAAGAGCTTGATGCATTGCAGCTCTTGGCTTCATTTCCTTCATCGTGTTATGAAACAAATTCTTAAATAGTTACTAGGTGTGTCATAAAAGTATAATTTGTCTTTGTTATCGATAATACTGATTAGCCTTTTGATTATTTTTTCTCTGTTGAGACATTACATTAATATTTTAAACTCTTGATTTTGCCAAAAAATATGTAAATAGAAATAAAATGAAACTGAAACTCATTGGTGTAGCTTTAAGCAACCTAGCCACATTTGCTTAAAGAAAACACCTGAGAAGCTGATATTTTAAAATGTATCTACTAGACATATATTTTATTTACTACAGATATAAAAATCTTCATGTATGCTAGAGCTAGCAGAGAGTCCCTGACCAACTGACAGAAAAATATCAGTGTGTATTTGCAAATCATCTATTTACAGACTATTGTGCTGTTCAGGAAAGATTCGTTTTTCAACAAAATAAAATTTGACATCGGCATCGATAGGTAGCTATTATCATGTTTGATTTACCATTGAAGAAAATGAGTATCAATGAGGCTAACCCAACTCCTCTCAGTCGGTAAATGTGAGGTAGGACCAGACCTGAGCTCGAGGCCAGCGAATCATGTTGTGCTCCCTCAGTCTAAACCATGGCTACTTTCAGAGCATGTTTGAAGATTCAGGAACAGAATCTGGGGTTCTTTTATTATGCAACTTACTCTGGGAAGAGGAAAAGAAAATAAAATTATGAAATAAGGGGAAAGAAAATTCAGACATGGCTATTTTGTTATTTTTATTTTTATTTTTTGTTTTTAACCTTATGTCATTTCTCTCTTCATCCTCTTTTCTATTGTTGTGTGTGTTTTATTTCAATCCAAATTAGTTAACATATAGTGTAATAATGGTTTCAGGAGTAGGATTTAGTGATTCATCACTTGCGTATAACACCCAGTGCTCATCCCAACAAGTGTCTTCCTTAATGCCCATCACCCATTTAGCCCATCCCCCACCTACATCCCCTCCAGCAGCCCTCAGTTTGTTCTCTGTATTTAAGAGTCTTTTGGGGCGCCTGGGTGGCTCAGTTGGTTAAGCAGCCGTCTTCAACTCAGATCATGATCTCCCAGTCTGTGAGTTTGAGTCCCGTGTCAGGCTCTGTGCTGATGGCTCAGAGCCTGGAGCCTGGTTCAGATTCTGCATCTGCCTCTCTCTCTCTGCCCTTCCCCTGCTCACACTCTGTCTCTATATCTCTCAAAAATAAATAAACGTTAAAAAAATTAAGAGTCTCTTATGGTTTGTCTCCTTGTTTTTATCTTATTTTTCCTTCCCTTCTGCTATATTCATCTGTTATGTTTCTTAAATTCCACTATGAGTGAAATCATATGATATTTATCTTTCTCTGCCTGACTTAGCATAATACACTCTAGTTCCATCCATGTTGTCGCAAATGGCAAGATTTTATTCTTTTTCATCTCTGAGTAGTATCCCATTGTATATAAATACCACACATTCTTTATCCACTTATCAGTCAATGGGCATTTGGGCTCTTTCCATAATTTGACTATTGTTGATAGTGCTGCTAGAAACATTGGGGTGCAGAAGCCCCTTCTAATCAGCATTTTTGTATACTTTGGATAAATACCTAGTAGTGTAATTGCTGGGTCATAGGACAGTTCTATTTTTAATTTTGCAGGGGAACCTCTAGACTGTTTTCCAGAGTGACTGCACCAGTTTGCATTCTCACCAGCAGTACAAAACTGTTCCTCTTTCTCTTCATTCTTGCTAACAACTGTTGTTTCCTGTTAGCCATACTGACAGGTGTGAGGCGGTATCTCATTGTGGTTTTGATTTGTATTTCCCTGATGATGAGTGATGTTGAGCCTTTTTCACGTGTGTTAGCCATCTCGATGTCTTCTTTGGAAAAGTGTCTGTTCATGTCCTTTGCCCATTTCTTCACTGGATTATTTGTTTTTAGGGTATTGAGTTTGATAAGTTCTTTATAGATTTTGGATACTAACAATTTATCCGATATGTCATTTGCAAATATCTACTCCTTTTCCATGGCCACCTTTTAGTTTTGCTCGTTGTTTCCTTCAGTATGCAGAAGGTTTTTATCTTGATGAGATCCCAATAGTTCATTTTTGGAATTTTTTTCCCCCTCGACTCTAGAGACATGCCTAGTAAGGAGTTGCTGTGGTTGAGGTCAAAGAAGTCTTGGGCTTTATTTTTAATGGCATGTCTTTCTCCTTTGATCCATAGCCTTGTAACTATAGTACCTTTGGAAACATATCTCCTCAAGAGAAAAGTGTATCATATATGATCATAGAATAGCAAGCTAATAAAACTAGACCTATTATTTTATACAAACATTTTTGTCGTTTTAAAGCTTTTCAGCAAAATCTCCATGTAATAATATGTTTGCAAATATGCAGACACCACACACAAAATTATGTAATTCTGATTTTTTTTCATTTAGCTTAAAAGCTATGGAAATAAGCCAGAAGTGCTTATAATTGGTGATACTGCAGAGAAAAAGTTATGTAGTTACACATAACATAAGTAACACAGCCTCAGATCCTCAGTTATCTGAATATAAACCAAAAACATTCCTTAAAAGACCATGAACATATTATTTCAACTATGATTCCTTCTAAAAAATAGAAATGAATCATTAGATGATGATTCCAATAATCTGTGTAAGAGTACATAGTAAAATATTTATTTGATTTCACAAAGAGAAAAATACCACTTCTGTTCTACCATCAGAAAACATTCAAGTACCAAGAATTTGGGGCCTGGAAGTAATGGAGGGGAAAAAAAATAGGTAGAGAAAATACCAGTAATCAATTTTCCAAGAAATAGTGCCCTTTTCTAGGGTTTGCCAATTTGCAAATATATAATCATGTGTGGCTGCTTTTCAAAGAAAATAATTTATAATAAACATTGTACAATCCTAAATCATAAATTCCATAACTCCAGCGATCTCTAGCTTCTGCTAAAATTAAGGACAACCGAAAATCTTCTGATTTATTTATTTTTAACTGCAAAATGAATGAAATAATAAACTTCAATGATGAATTACAAATGGCTGAAATATTTTATGGCACCTCCCATGAAGAGATGGAATCCGTACCTGAATTTGTTGAATCTGGGCTTGTCTGTGACTTGCTTTGACCAAGACAATCAGACAGAAATAATGTGGATTCCCTTAGTCTTGGATTCAAGACATCTTACAGCTTTCTGTTCTTGCATGTAAACAAACCTAAACTAAATTGTGAATGATGAGAGACGTGTGCCCATTTGCTTGTGTCATCCCAACTTATTGCTTTGCCAGCTAACTCCCCCAAGAGGAGCTGGCTGACCTGCAAATGACCAGAAATGACCCCATATGCATAAGTGAGTCCAGTTGACACCAGTAGAACTATCCAGCTAAATGTGGCCTAAATGTTCAATCCACAGAGCACTGAGCTAAATAAATGTTATCCTTTCAAAGTCAATAAGTTTCTGGATGGACCTTTCATTCCCCACAAAATAACTGATATAACACCAATAAATAGGAATCAGACAAACCAGCAATTTCACCAGGGGCTTCCAGCATGGGCAGCCACCCTGGCACTGGTAAGAAATCAAGCTGGGGCGCCTTGATGGCTCAGTTGGTTAACGGTTCAACTTCAGCTCAGGTCATGATCTCACAGTTCCTGGGTTCGAGCCCCAACTCAGGCTCTATGCTGACAGCTCAGAGCCTGGAGCCTGCTTTGGATTCTGTGTCTCCTTTTCTCTCTGCCCCTCTCCTGGTTGCACTCTGTCTCTTTCTCTGTTTCTCAAAAATAAATGTTTAAAAGAATTAAGAAAAAACAAAACAAAACAAAACAGAAAGCATATGCTATTTCCACAGAGTTTGCAAGAGAGAACAACTGAGGGCATATGCTTTTAAGTGACTAGTTGGATTGTGAGGAAGATTTTTAAAAACAATGGTTTTCAACCCGAGGAATTTCTCTGCTGGGATATTTGGAACTATTGTGAAAAATAAAGTAATGCTTATTTATTTGTTTTGACAGAGAGAGAGAGAGAGAGAGAGAGAGAGAGAGAGAGAGAAAGCAGGGGAGCTGGAGAGAGAGAATCTCAAACAGGCTCAATATTGTCAGAGCAGAGCCCAGTATGGGGCTCAATATCACGATTCTGAGATCATGAACTGAGTCGAAATCAAGAGCCAAACACTTAACCAATGGAACCACCCAGGCACCCCTATCTTGAAAACATTTTGATTGTCATATTGGCAGTGTAGCACTATGGGTAGCCAAAGATTCTACCAAATATACTAAAATATATAGGTCAGCATCTCCCTCTGCTCATAGTTCCATCCTGGGTATCCCAAGCTTGAGAAACTCTGCTCCAGAGAATCCAAGCCTTCAACGGAATAGCGAAAACTCAGATACATTTTACTTGCAGCCTTTCAAATTGTGTCTTTAAAATCCGATGACGATCTTAATTGAAACATAACTGTTGTGCTTAAATTTAAACTATTCTATTACAACAAAATCATACTATCCTATTTCTTGTTTCCAAACCAAAGGTTTCAAATGATTCAGGGAAGAATCTTTTATTTAAAAGGAAACAATAGGCCCAGACCCCCAAGGTGGGATCCCGCGAAACAATTTACAACAACAGGCAAAATCACTTTTTATGAATTCCATCTGTAACCGAGGTCAAAAATGAAGCATTTCAAGGTGGTGTCAGGAGTCTTGGGGCCTATAAAGGGTATTTTTCTAAGAGTCTTCCATAGCACACCCTGAAACAAATATCATTAAACATATGAAAAGCAACATAGACTTTGAGAAGTCTTAGAAAAAATTACTCATTTCATGAAATCCTCCCTGAATCTTATATGAAGATACATACAGCTTAATAAGGATTAAACTGAATCTGTTTTTAAAGGTTATAATTAAATTGTTAATTATTTTTTTCTGAATCTAGTTATATTGTTTTCATGAGACATTCAGAATTAAAGGGGCATTTAATTATATAAAACGTATTTCTCTAAAGGAACATTTAATTATATAAAACGTATTTCCCTCATTCTTCCTAAAATAGAATCAGATTGACAGTTGTTAATCATTTGAAAGTTAAAACCCAAACTATAGATTACTTTGCTTCTCCTCATGCTCTTTACTCTTTTCCCTTCTCTATTCGGAAGTTTTCAAAACACAGCAGTTAATTTATTTATTTTTAATTTTATTATTTTTCTTTTTTTTAATGTTTATTCTTGAGAGAGAGAGACAGAGCATGAGCTAAGAAGGGGCAGAGAGAGAGAGGAAGACACAAAAAGAATCTGAAGCAGACTCCAGGCTCTGAGCTGCCAGTACAGAGCTGGAAGTGGGACTCGAACCTATGAACTGCGAGATGATGACCTGAGCCAAAGTCTGGTGCTTAACCGACTGAGCCACCTAGGTGCCCCTGCAGCAGTTAATTTAGAGTCTTTTCCATCATCTCACGGCCCGGGTGGAAAGAAACATAAGTGAGACAGGAGAAGTTGGTCTAAAGCACGGATTTTGAGAAGAAATAAATGCCAAAACTGTTGTAGGAAAGTTTTATGGTTGGATAAATATTGTATGAAATGACAGAAAACCAATATTTATAGAAGTTCTGTACCATCAAATGTATGCTTTAAGTTTTTGAAATTCTTGAGCTTTGTTTTTGTAACTTATAGATCAAGGTTTAGAATATGGGTATGTTTTTTTCTCCTTTCTGAAAGTCATTCTGGCAGTGAGTACACTTTTTACAGTGTTCCTTGATTTTTAAGTTATTTCAGGCTTCTTCATTATCTTGATTACATTATCTTATACGGTGACCCAAAAAACCTGTTTTTTACGTTTTTAATTTATTGACTAAGACAGTGAATATAGTTGGCAGAATTTTTGTAAAAAATAGTGTCCCTCCGCATAATGCATATGGAAGAGAAACAGTTTAATTTTATTTATCTTGGAAGTAGAGCCCGACATTTATGCCGTCATTCAAAATTAAGCAAGGCTTCCAAATTCTCCGATTTATTGAGAAACATCGAACACATACAACATGTCAAAATGCCCCCAGACAAAGATAAGATGATTAAAAATGAAATGCAGTTGCCTTCATAGAGCTCGCATTATAACATTTTTATTCTAGTTTATTCTCCCTCTATTCTTTTGATTATAGCATTCCTCTCCACTACTTTTCAATCTATGCATTCATCTTTTTAACAAATATTTATAGGGTGCCTCTTTGCTTGGCTCTGTGCTACATGCTTGATACATAGTGGTGAGATAATTACTCTTTCATGGTTATTAAATTCAAATGGGGGAAATAAATATTATGTAATAAAGGCAGAAATGAATACATATTAATGAGATTTTTAAGTACTAAGAAGGAGAGAAACACAATGCTCTGTAAGAAAACAGCTTAGGGAAAGTGGATTCCAGTACAGACTGGGCAGACCAGTAACGTCCTGAGAGAACCAAAATTAAACTGACAGCTGAATGAAGACAAGCTAGCTTAGCCCGGGAATTCAAATTTGCATTTTTTCTGATAGAATGGCATTAAGTGTATAAGTAGCGAGGTAGGTAAGAGACACAGTGTTGAGTACATGAGAGAGTCCAGCGCAGCTGAAATCCAGTGAACGAAAGGAGAGAGAGATACTTAAGCAGAGATGTCAGGTAGAGAGTTGAGTAGAAGCCAAACCTCAGAGGAGGTAATCAAATTGAAGTCAGATGCGTAGCTAGTCTTGGGCTACATCTAAAAGTTATAGAACCAGATAGACTCACTCAGAGAGTGCAGAGAAAATAATTCCTGTCTAGATACCACAGTAAAAATTAGGTAAAGGACTAAAATCTGGGAGCATGTACTAGGTGTGGGGATCCAGAATAATCAGACAAAACTTTGCCTCTTAGAAGATTAAGGCCAAGATGAAGAGATAGACAAGTATCTGGATAGTTATATGATAGAGGTGTGTACTAGGTACTGATGGAACACAATGGAACCAACATTTAATTCTGCCTGTGGTAGTGCAGAGAAGATGGAAAGAAGTGTGACGTTGAGCTGTTCTAAAAATATTCAAAATACTTCAAGCAACAAGCTAATAGGGTATAGAGAAGATCATTCTGGCCAAAGGATTGAAGATGAAAAATTCAAAGCATTTGAGCAACTGTAAGTAGTTCAACTTAATTACATGGTTATGGCTTCTTTTGGAATTTAAGATTTAGGTTAACCTTCACTGATGTACTTTTTCTCCTTTATTTTACATTCTTATAGTAATTAAGAAATCATATTGCTTTTGTCCTTTAATTGTCCGCATTAATATGTTCTCTCCTGCCCTGCCCTTACTCTACACAGGGAAGAGAGGAGAGTCATTCATTTTAGATAAGCCAAGCCATCGCGCCGTTCTATGCACAGAACAGGCGGTCATCAAATGTATTATTTCCTAAACAACTGGATTGCTGTCCCTCTAGCCTTGGTAGAGGCTATCTAGTGTGAAAAACAAAATAACTGTATTCACACCATTAAAACATATCATTCCATCTGTCTGTAATGCCCTGATGTAAGTAAAGCAATTCAGTGACCTGAAATTAGCCTCTAATTAAAGTGTCAAGAATCATTCCTTACAATTTAGGTTTCATTAAATCCAAACACACTCAAAATTGAATCAATTTATTAAACTTACTTATTTCCGGATCCCCAACAGACACAATAATACCAACATGTAACCATTTCAGACATATAAACAGTTTTCCTATCCCAGTTACTGAAGGGAGACTACTACTTCCCGGCTAGACTGTGATACACTCTAAATGCAAATTAAAAGCAAAACAAGCTTCTCCAAATCTGAGAACTGCTAGCTGTTGGTTAGAATGTCTTGCAGTATTTTTCTTGATCTCTGTGCAAAAGATAAGGAACACACACTTGTAAAACAAGACTACAGTGTTTAATATGACTATCTTGTCCTGGTCCTCCTGTTGTAAAATGAATAAAGCATTTTGATCAGGAATTCTGCAGTAATATCTTAACTCAAAAACAAAAACAAAAAAATATCTTGTTGGCAAAAAGCCGATGTGGTTTTGAAGAAGAAATCCACCCGAAAGTGATACCTCCCCCCTTCCAACTTTGATAAAAAGTTTCTCTCACCTAGATTTGGAGTAACTTACCCAGAATCATGAAAATGAATTCTGCATACAGTTACCAACATCCAAGAGTCTTGATTTTTCGAAATGATAATTTTCAGGACAACATTTAACTAAATGCGACCAATGTGTAAATAAAAGGGAGTTGTCAATATAGACAGTTCAGTAGAGTATAAGTAGTCATGGTGTACCTGTTCACAGTCAGTCATCCGTTCTGTTATGTGATAATAAACTGTCAATTATTTGTTCACAACAACAATTAAAGTTTGTTAAATTTTCTCTTGTACCACTATCATCATGATAATGACTTAATGTGCTTTTATAAGGATCAAGCAACCAGTGGAATTAATCCACAGTACATTAGAGGATCTTTTTTCCAAAAACCTACAGAACTCTTTGACAGGGGAAGAAAAAGGTATATTGGGTACATAATATGACAAAGTCTTACAAAATTAATATTAATATATATCTAGAAAACTATTGCATTTCATTGCTAAATTTAATGCTTGATTTAAAAAAAATTCCATTGGTTACATATCTCACTGAAGTGTTGGAAGGAATACTCCATGACTTCTAAGAAATGATGGACAACCTGAATTAAATAGTTCAGGTTTATAGTTTTAATACCTAAAATCAGAACCATAAATAAATTACATATTTTACAAAAAATAATCTGTTAAATGTGTGCTTGTCATATTAATATAATGTAGATGAGAAGGCCAAAAGCGGGAGTGACTAGGGCCTAATGCAGATATACAATGGTCCCACCAGCTAGTAAATTAAATAAGTGACATGAGGAAGGGATAAGATGGAAGGAAGGAAGGGCAGGAGGGAAGGAGGAAGGAAGAATAGAAGAGTGGGAAGGAGAATTTGCAAACGGTTATATATCAGGCATCAGACTAAATTCTTTCATTTTTCCCTTAATTCTCCAACATTGTTGGCTCCACTATCCCCAGAATTTAGTTTTTGTTCAAGATGAAGATATCAAGGTTCAGAAAGATTAAATAAATTTCCAATGGACATGTAGAGTATAAAGGGAGAACCGGGGTTTTAAGCCATGGACTTTTGATTGTTGTTGGATCAGACTTTACTTAAGCATGGACTGACTAAGCAAATATTTACTACTATTTATTTTTATCATTTACCTACTTCCCTGATAAAGATTACAATCACCAGCAAAGATTCAGTATGTAATGCCTCTCTACTTCTCATTTGTATCAGGAAAATTAAAAAAAAAATGTCTATACAAAATATTTTATTTTAGGATGTTTTCTACTCAGCGTGCTGAATAAAACTTCAAGTAATGGTAGTTAAAATTAATAAGGAAGAAATCGAAAGGGATAAAGGCCTAATTGTTCCTTAAAATGTTTATTTCATAACCTGTTCTAGATGTCTTTTTTTTATCACATCCTGACAGAATGTCTCTTAATAACAAAAATAGATATTCTTTAATATATTTGTGAAAAACTGTGATAACTTAACTTAGGATAACGCTATTTATACTAAAATGCATACATGCAAATTCTATAACACAAACATGAGGTCAGCTTTGTATCTCAACACCAAATTAAACTATACTAAATTAAACCGTACTAAAGAGAAGTGCTTGGCTAAGGAAGTTTGGCCATCTCAATAAATGACTACCATTTATGCAGTTTGCTCATTTCCCTGCAATGCTTTTGCCTGTTCAATAAAAATTGATATGAGTGAAAGGATATGAAATCTCTACCAATAAAGTAGAAAGAAAAAAAAATAACACACTAATTTAAAATACACTTCAGCTACCTGTCAGGAGCAAATTAAAAAAGCCTTTAATGGAAAGAACCGCGGCACTTGGCAGCATCATTCCTCTCTTCTGTAGATGATTCAGCTTATTCGAGTCTTAAAAAGGATTTGAATATCTTTGTGTCTTCATATCTGAATGCTGTGTGCTTTCTCTGTGGAATTCTTTCTGAGTTGCTTGTTTGTTTGTTTGTTTTCCAGTTTAATAACTCATGACGTGAAGAGTACATTTTCTCTCTTGGTATTTAAAATAGTGTCCTTTGCCATAGAGTGACCTCTTATTTTGCTTTTATGTTGTTTACTATTTTTTAATGTGTATTGATTTATTTTGAGAGACAGAAGAGAGAGTGGGGGAGGGGCAGAGAGAGAAAGCGAGAGAGAGAATTCGAGGCAGGCTGTCATTCCCCGGCCCTGATGTGTGGCTCCATCTCATGAACCATGAGATCATGACCTGAACCGAAATCGAGTCTGAAGCTTAACTGATTGAGCCACTCAGGTGCCCCTGTTTATGTTGTTTTAATTTCGAGTCATCTTTTGCAAATATTTTTGCACAGATATTTCTTGTGAATAACTAAAGTGAAGCAAACAGGGGCATGGTGTTTGACTTTGGGGCTCAGAACTGGATAAAGGGGGTGGATGACGAAATTCCGCCATATTACCAGGGATTGCTCTGCAAGGCTGACTGCAGAAGACTTTCATTTGCTTACCCATGCAAGATTTTGTCAGTAAACTGGTAACTTCAGCTGCCTTTATTTACAGTTTCCTGTTGTTAAACATCTGTGAACTCATTGATTGAATCCATGTGATTTTAAAGACTGCCACATGGCCAAGACCGTAACTACAACTATAGAGAATGTCTCTGAGAAATTGAGATCAAACACTAAGAACTCACACTTTTAGGGGTAGGATTCATTTACATTCTCTAGGTCTCCTTAGGCAAGCACAAAAATTTTTGCAGTCACAAAAATACAAATACACTTGTTATTTGTTAAGAACGTGTATGCCAGATAGGAGGCTGGCAAAATTAATAAACAAAAAAGATAAACGGTTATTTTAATTCAACTACCTATTTAACCATTTATCAATTTATTATGAGAATATTTTGAATATCTACTATGGAAATAGAATGAATTAATAAGTCAAACAATAAATATTTGCCCACAATAATAATTCATATGTACTGAGATATAGTCCCATACTCTAAAATACACCCTTTTAAAGTGTACAGTTGAGTGGTTTTTAGGAAGTTCAAAAAGTTAGGCAACCATTACCACTATCTAGTCCGAGAACAGTTTAATCACTCAAAAAGAAACCATATGGTAGTTACTACCATACTTCCCTCCTCTTAGCCCCTGGTAATCACTAATCTACTTTCCTCTACTGAGTTGGCTATTTTCAATATTTCATATAAATGGAATAATACAATATATGACCTTCTGTGTATGGACTCTTTCATGTAGTATAATGTTTTTAAGGTTTAACCATACTGTGGCATGAATTGGTACAAAAATTTTCCTTTTTACAGATCATTGTATTTTATTCTGTGGACATGTCATATTTTGTTTATGCATTATTTAGTTGGTAGACTTAAGTTTGCTTCCATTTGGGGGCTTATTAGGAATACTGTTGCTGTGAACATTGTGTATAAATTTTTATACATATTTTAAAATTCATCTTGGGTATACATCTAAGAGTAGAATGGATGGATCATATGGCAACTCTTTAATTTTTTGAAGAAATGTTTTACAAAGTAACTTCAGTGTTTTATATTCTTCTCAGCACTGTAGGAGGGTTCCAATTTTTCCACATCCTTGCCAACACCTGTTATTGCCTGTCTTTCTTATTATAGCCATTCTAAGTAGGTGTAAAGTGGTATCTCAATGGAAAATAATTTTCTTAGCATGGATAATTGTGTGATATATAAGCAGATATGAAAATAGATTCATGGAGACATAATAAGGTGATAGACAAAAATATATAAGGTATATTTATAGATATAGGAAGGAAGGAAGCTTCCAAACAAATTACTGTATTTTTTTTCCTAAGAACTAGCATATTCAAGGTCAGATACTCTTTTGTAGAATTAGTGACTCCTTCAAAGTCACTGGCTTTGACTGGCTTTCAAAGGATGAACACTATTCATGCGAAATGAGAAGAGAGAGAAAAAATGTCAAACGGAATATTTGAAATACTATTTCTGGAAGTCAAGTTGTACAAGGTATCATTGTGAAGCATTGAGTAGGTCAATTTTGCTTGGGCGTGCAGTTTAACATTCATCTCATTGGGACACTGAGATTGGGAAAATATGAGACTACTGCAACTGAAAGAGAGAAACAGAAAATTAGAATGATTGCACATATAATATTTTGAAACAATGCAAGATGTTAATAGGCTTAAATGTCATAATGAGAGGTACATAATAATGAGACTGTGCACCGAAATGTTCATGAAAATCTTCATAAAGAGATAGTATTTGAGTGGATGAGGACACTTAGGTCACATTAGTCCAATGTAATAGGGAATTATTTAAAATTAGCTAAGAGATGCTCAAACCTCTACCTCCTGTCTCGCTCCCACCACAAGTCCTGTGCTGCACAGTAGTATCCCATTGGATCCTGGCTTTCTGGGGACTTTGGAGCTGTGATTGCTCCTGAACTCTTTGTTTTTACTTCTTTTGAACCTAACTAGACTACCAGCTACATCACGTTTATTTGGAAAAGAAATAAGTATTTTACATGATGGTATTAATTAGCTATATTATTATCAGAAGCAAATGTTATTTATTGATAAGGAATTAGGGCATGGCAATATTGGAATCCACATGCTTTTTAAGGTCACAAATCGCTTCTTCTCACTGTGGGAGTAGAACGCTGTCCCCAAATGACTGTTGAAACTGAAGTTTTAGGAAAGTATCTTCCGTGGATAATGTTCCTTCCTTGCACACAGGAGATGGAACAGGAAATCAAGAGAACAGTTAAGATGTTAGAAAATGGCAACAACCAGACAAAATGGTGAGGAAGGGATGAATATGAAGTCGAGGCAGATTACATGAAAAAAAAGAGAGATAGGATTAGGCCAATATGATCCTGGTCACTTAAAATAATAAGCCAATGTCAGAATGCAAATGTTGGGAGGTGAGTATTTCCATTTCCAACAGTAGAGATCACCATAAAGGAACTCTTAAGTTAGGCTTGGAAAAGTTGAAATGACATGATGAGATAGATACATGGAGTTCTCTGGTGAGTAGGTGGAGAGGTGACCAAAGCTGAAATGGCAGCTCCACTGTGCACAGTGTCAGGAACCAAGACTTTCTATCCTGAAGCTTTGTCATCGAGAGGGGCTTCAGGCTGGAGTGGGATTCCATTCTCAATGCTCTCCAATGGCCGATTCCTCCAGCATTGCATAAATATTCTGGGAGCCAAAAATACAAGGAGGAGAAAAGAAAGTCACTACTATCCCTTAAAATCATTCTGAAGGGACAAGAGAACACCTTTGTATGTTACTGGCTATGATTTAGTCACCAAGTCTAACTGCAAAGCATGCTGGATAATTGTCCTGGAACATATAAGTGCTATTTCTACCAAGAAACAGGGCAACGACATAGGGTGATAAATAATGCCAGAGTCTCTTTCATATCTCTTTTGATAAAGAATCGGTGTAAATCCTCTCACAAACCTGTAGTTTTGTGACTCTCCACTCTTCTCTCATGGAGAAGAAACCTGAGCTTCATGGCAGAGTCGCATTTGCTGTCCCTGCTGTATCCTGCCCCACTTTTCTTACTCTGGAAAAGTCAGTTGTTCATTACAATAAGAAAATACGTCTTAGATGCCAAAAGCAAAGTTGACCTGTTGTGCAGAGTTGAAGTGTGTTCTATAGAAACTTCTAGCTGAGCCCTAGACACTGATGGTCCTCTGGGGTTTCTGTGATTGTTGTAAATATTTCCGGTTCCTTTGAGCCTAGAGTGTAGGATATATATTTATGTTTTAATTTTAAATGTATTTACACGATGCTCTCCATTGAATAAATATTTATTGAACTAAATGCATGTCAAGAATTGTGTTAGTCTTGATAGGTATTTTAACAGAGAACAAATATAGGCAAAATTATATATCTCAGACCCTCAAATAGGGTCAATGAGTGGGACAATAGGACATATTGGGGGACATATAGGACAATGAGTGGTTGACAAGTGTACCAACAATGAGGGAATATTTCAGCATGAACAGTGTCACGACACACACACCACTATTATATCATATATATTTAATGTGCCATATTAAATATTATATCATATTTAGTATATTATATTTAATATATTTTATTATATGTTCGAATAGAGATGAGTAACATATTCTTCCCATTTTCCAAAAGATAAATATTTGTGATTTGCCCTTAAAAGGAAAACAGGGGCACGTGGGTGGCTCAGTTGGATGAGCCTCCAACTTCAGCTCTGGTCACCATCTCGGGGCTCGTGGGTTCAACCCCCACATCGGGTTTTGCATCGACAGCGACGAGCCTGCTTCAGATGCTCTGTCTCCTTCTCTCTCCATCCCTCCCCTGCTCACTCTTTCTGTCTCAAAAATAAATAAGCCTTTTTAAAAATGGGAAAATAGAGAAGAACTGCTTATACCTATTTGGGAAAAGAAGAGAGATCTAAATAAATTCCAAAAAATTAAGGCATTGAGGGTACCTTCTTCTTTTAGACATTCTCCAAGTGTAAGCATATCTGCCACTAACGTGTATACCCAAGGATGATGCTGGAGAAGGTGCTTTTCATTGAAAACTCCCAGCCATGCTCAGCTGGAGAGTCCCGTCCCTGGCTAGAACGACGAAGATAGGGAGATTATCTATGGCATTGACCGTATTTAATTTTCCCTTTTGTTGGTGAAGAATTGAAGCGATTCTTGTTACGTGCCACAGGCTTGCCAGGGCAAGCAAAGCCAAGTGCCTACAACATTGGTGGTCGCCAAAGGTGATGCGACATCGGGCACAGAAAGCTGTGGCGCGTGATGCGGCGGGTTAGGTACTACTCTTCTTACAACATGGACCCCAAAATAACAACGTAAGCTACTAATTGCACAACATAACGTATATCCTCAGATATTAAGTAAATAAATCCTTCAGATACATTTTCCGTTGTTCTAGCTAGCCTGTCAGACAGTCTGGTGTGGCAGATGAACAGAATATAAATTTGACACATTTCAATGCACTCTATTGGGCCAAAGAAGGCGTTCGAAGATGGGAAACTGCACGATTTCAAAAATTTAATATTAATTGTGGCATGTCTGGTTTCAGGTTGAGGGACTAAATACCTAGGGGTTGTGTGATTGAAACACAATTGTGGTTTCTCGTTTATTGGTGTTCATCGTTTTCATTACTTACACACATCTAATTTAATCAATCATTCTTCTTAGAGTTTTCTGATTTAAGAAAGAATATAAAATTACATTTTGTTGAATTACAAATGTGACTACAATAGCTATTAATATTTCTCAAGGCTGGTGTCCATGTGCCCAGAACGAGATTGTGCTATCTTATTAAATGCAAAAGTGTTTCCATTTTCACCGTCTTCTTCCTTATGCACGATCTGTGTTTCCGGTGTTGTTCATAAAGGTTTTCTTAACATCTGTTGCTATCCTCACTCTTACTCAACAAATATTTTTACAGTAATATACTCCTTTAATACTATAAGGAAAAACAGGTAGTATTTCAGAGAAGTGAATGTGTTTCTAACAATCCTTATTTTGCTCTAGCATCGGAAGCAATCTAATTCTGCATTTTCTAAATTTCCGTAAATGTTTTAGAGCTATTGCAAATAATTGTGTAATTCAGGAACATAAGGCTTTGAATACAATGAAGCTGGCCATATAAAAAATATATCCAACATAGGGGCACCTCGGGGCTCAGTGGGTTAAGCATCTGACTTCAGCTCAGGTCATGAGTGCAGAGCCGGCAGAATCTGGAGCCCGCTTCAGATTCTGTTTCCCTGTCTCGTTCTGCCCCTCCCCAGCTCATGCTCTGTCTCTCTCTCTCTCAAGAATAAATAAATATTAAAATAATTTATATATGTATATATATCAAACATAAAATATTTTGAAAACAAAGTACTTTTGGCAAACATAATCATTTAATTTCCATAACATTCTGGTACAATCATACCATTGTCTACAATTTAGAGGTCAGAGAAATGAGTCCTAAACAGGTCAATACATTCATTCAAAGTTACAGCTTAGGGCCATGAGACCCAGGACCACACGGCAGATATTTGAACCCAATCTGTTGCTCATTCTACTATCCCAATTTAGAGGCAGATATAGAATTCTTTCAGACAGGCAGAGTCGACCTCTGTGAGACTCTTTATCAAACAAAACTTCATGGTAGGGCAAAATAAATGAAACATCAAAACATCTATCTTTTCCTGTGCTTATTAAGAGAACAAACACCCTCTTCTAACTGCTCCTTTATATTTGTCCTTCACTTCGTATCAAGTGTCTTTTTTTTTTTAACATTTTAAATTATTATTGAGAGACAGAACATGAGCAGGGCAGAGGCAGAGAGATGGGGAGACACAGAGAATCTGAAGGAGGCTCCAGGCTCTGAGCTGTCAGCACAGAGCCCGACATGGGGCTCGAACTCACAAACTGAGAGATCATGACCTGAGCCGAAGTCGGACACTCAACCGACTGAGCCACCCAGGTACCCCTCAAGTGTCTTTTTAAAGAGGAGTTTAAATTCATTTTGTCTAGTTTATCATTCAAACTACATAAATGATCAGATTTCTTTCTCCACCACCAACTGAAACTGCTTAGTAAAAATGATGTTCTTAGTTGTCATATTTAATGCATATTTTTTTTCCTTTGAGAGTGAGAGGGCATCAGCAGGGAGAGGGGCAGAGGGGGAGAGAGAGAGAGAGAGAGAATATCTTAAGCACCTTCCATGCTCAGACTGATGTGAGGCTCGATCCCATGACTCTACTAGGATCATGACCTGAGCTGAAATAAAGTGTCAGGTACTCAACCAAGTGAGTCACCCAAGCGCCTGTTTAATACACACTTTTAATACATACGCACTCTACTTTGGAGGTATGATTTTTTTTTAATTTGAAAACTGCCTTTTCCAAAATCCTGTTATGGATTGAAGTGTGTCCCTATAAATTTTATACGTTGAAGACCTAATCTCAACGACCTCAGAATGGGCTTACTTGGAATAGGATTGTTGCAGATATAATTAGTTAAGACGAGGTCATATGGGACTCCTAATCTGAATGACATCCTTACAAAAAGAGGAAATTTGGGCATAGAATTGCATGGACACATGGGGGGATAAGATAAAGGCAGAGATCGGGGTGATTTTTCTACATACCAAGGGATGCCATTGCCAAGAACTGCCGGAAAGCCATGAGAAGCTAGGAGAGAAGCGTGGAAGAGAATCTCCCTCACAGCCATCAGAATTAGCCAGCTCTGCTGATGCTCGATCTCAGACTTCCAGCCTCCAGAACTGTGAGACCATAGCTTCCTGTTGAGGAAGCCGCTCGGTTTGCGTACTTTGCTATGGTAGCCCTAAGCCAACAAATACACACTGCTTTCTTTTCCTTTAGAAAATCGTTATTCTTTCCAGACTCTTCCTTTTTTATTTCTTTTTTATTAAGATTCTTTAGAAGTCCCTAAGAATGTGGATTTCCCATCCTTTGTCAGTGATTAAAATGCTAGTCTTCCACCATGGTCTGTTCTGGCATGTTAGTCTCCACACACTTTTTTGGCACAATACAAAAGCCTTGTGGTTTCAGCTATCACCCACTTATGTATCCAAATGACATATCTTCTAAAGTTCAGGCGCAAATTAGTCAATGTATCTAACTAAATTTATTGCATTTATTACATTCCCCTCTCTTCTTTTCTCCATTTGTTTGGTGTAAGCCACTCCTTTAACTCAGTTACACAAGCAAAAATACTCAATGAAGGTCAGTCTATATTCATCACTTAACGTGATGCCTATTGTTAAATAGGAAGCAAGCTCAGTCAATTCTATAAGCATAAGAGCTCTGAAATAAACCCATCTTTTGTAACCATTTAAATTCTCTTCTAGCCAATTGCAGTAGTTTTGCAACATGTCTTCTTGTCTCCTGCCTTGTATACTTCCCCAATGCATTGCATGAAGGCTGATGAATCCAAGACACAAATCAAATCTTGCCTGAAGTGATTGGTCTCTAGTCCATTATTCAGGAAAGCAGTTATTTCTGGAATGGAGGTACAGACCCCCATCCCCATTCTGTTCTCTATCATAATAGCATACTGTGACTTTTTTTTTGAAAAGAGTTTCTTTAACTTTGTTGAGAAATACCTGACCAATGTGATTCTTCTTTTCCTTCTCCTCCTCCTCCTCTTCCTCCCCCTCCCCCTCCTCCTCCTCCTCCTCCTCCTTCTTCTTCTTTTAATGTTTATTTATTTACTTTTGAGAGAAAGAGAGCACAAGTAGGGGAGGGGCAGAGACAGAGAGGGAGAAATAGAATCCCAAGCAGGCTCTAGGTTCTGAGCTGACAGCGCACAACAAAATGCCAGGTGTAGGAACCCAGGACGGGTAAATGAATGGTGAGATCAGGACCTGAGCCAAAATGTATGCTTAACCTACAGAGCCACCAACCCCCCCCCCGGGAATGTGATTATTAATACTTGTTAATGAGGACACAGTGTTAAATGCAGTTTCTTTATGTAACATGCCTTTTTATGTTTTAACATAGAAGTCTCTTTAACCTAAAATAAATAATGTAGTTCACTTGCTATTCTTTTGTAGCAATGAAATGTTGCAGTTTTAAATGAATTTACAAGACAATTTTTATCATCCGACAAGCTTACAATACCCAAAACAGAACTCTTTGTTCCACGCCTACTTCACCTTCTAATCTGCCCCTCCCCAAACACATACACACACACACACAGCCATCTTTCTCTTTCTCTCTCACTCAATAGGATCGACAACATGCCACAGAGATAGGGAGCCTACTTCTTGATCAGCCATTTCATGAGTCTGGATGAACTTCTTATTTATCTGTACGTTATTCATTAAAAAGAAAATCTTTGGTTTTATAGGAAAAGTGGTAGAATACTTTTTGAAAGTTTTTTTTTTTTTAAATAGCATTTCTAATGTTGAAATGGAACTTAGACATTTTGGCATTTGGCATTTTATATCTTATACAATTATGACACAAGTTACCATGCTTTTTCTATCCTATTCATACACATCCAGGTGGTACAAATTTCTTCTGCAAAGAAAAAAGTTCATAATAACAGAGAGGTTAGTTGTATTCTTGATATTGAGTTTGGTAACTTTTTTTTTTTTTTTTGGTATGTATAGTTTTGCTGTTTTGGGGAGTAGGGAAGAACAAGAAAACATTTGTATCATTTTAAGTCAGATGCTACCTTCCTTTCAATGCTTTTTTGAGTATTGTAAGCAAATGGATTTATTAATTTTCATTATTTTACTTTTTAAATTCATTTTCCCCCAGTAAAATCCCTAATTTTTTCAAAGTAAGCAACATTTCTTTTGGTGACTACTTCTTAGAAATTGGAAAATCTGTGTTCTCAAGCTGCCAAGGCTTGACTTCATTAGCATATTTCTGCCACACTTAGTCATTAAACTGGCACCTTCTGGGAATATTTTAATTAATTACAAAATGTCAATTAATGAATAGATTAAAATAAGAGGTAACATGGAACAGGTTTAACAGTATAGGAGAGATACCTGGATATCTTTAGTTCATGCTTGGCACAAAGTTACAATTTTCTTAAGTTGAGAACCAAAGACACTGGACTTAGATATCTGATACCAATTCTGCCGCTAAGGAGATCTGGGCCTCGGTAGGTCATTACCCTGATGGGCATCTGTTTCCTCATAAAAAAAAGAAAAAGAAGAATAGGACTGGATTAGGTAATCTCTAAAATCCCTCCTGCTCTAATACTCTATGTTTCTATGCACATTAGTAACAGCTGTCAAACTCTATCAGCCTTGGTAGTACATGTTGTCAAGGGCTAGTGATACGGAGAATGATATCGATGATGATAATGATGACTAATGTTATGAGGGCCATATGCCCGCAGTAATTACCTCATTTGACTCCCTAACTGTTCTATTATTGCCTTCCATTTTATAAATGAGAAAATTGAGGCTCCAAAAACTTAAATGTCCCAATACCATAAAGTCCTATGCCTAAGTCAATTATTTCAAATACTATGCTATGTGGAAAGAATATTACCAGGGTTCACCATTATCTCCTTTTCCTTTCTTTCTATGCACAAATAAGACTGGATTATTGATCTGCTTGAAGATTTATGACCTATGTTTAGCTCTGTTCAATAGCTATGAGCAGAATTTGCACTTGTAACTTTTGGTACAAAGCTATGGAAAAACTAACAGTGACCTGACAGGTGCTTCTTTCTCTGAGATCACCAAGAAAGCAGGATGTTTCTGATGGTGTTGCTCCAAGATGGTAGCACTTACCTCATTCTGAATGTCATACTGTTTGTAGGACAAGTTACTCATGTTTCTTCTCTGGATACAGACTTGGCGAGAATAAATTATAAATCCTTGTTGGGTAATCCACTGAAATGTTGGGGATTTATGTTACCAAAAAAATATAATCTTTATTTTGACAGAATCAAGATGTTTTCCTCTTGGGTGTATGTTAGGGATGTGGAGCTTTGAGTCTTTTCCATATTACCAGTAATATCAGTATTTTCTGACTGCTGGTCAACACCATTGACTACCATGAAAACACTCTTAAGCATGAATTATTCTCTCCTGCTAGATTCTTCCACATTTTCTCTCTTCTCTCTTCCTTAAAACCTTTCATTCCCCCTCTCCAACATCCTTTTAGTAAACACATGCCCTAGATCTCCCACCTTTTTAAAGAAATTTTATTCTTCCTTTTAACATCGAGGAATAATGAAAAACCCAGATCTGATTTCTGATACTGACATTTAATAGCAGTGTGATCTCATCAAAGTGGTGTCTCAGATTCAATCAGAAGTCTAAAACAAGTATACATATTATGGAAGAAGGGGTTTATTATATGATATCACTTCCTCTGAACTGTGTATATTGCTGGGGTCATAAAGTTCTAAAAAGGAAAATTGGAGATTCAGATAAAAGTCAATCGCAGACGTTTTGAAACAAGGCAGTTCTGGCTGCCCAAGTGGGTCTGCAAAGAACACGAGGTGAAGACCGTGGAGAGCTGTTGTCTCTACAGATCTGATGGACCTGGGCTCCTCTTGTTCAGCAAGATTCATATCGGGAGAGATGAGGAGGACATGGGGCCAAGGAGAGCAACAACCAGCTAGAACCTGCCTATGTCTTTTCATTTGCGATTCATGGCCTCTAATACCAGAGATTTCACAGACTAAAGACTGACTGTCCCATCACTTTCGCCTTCTGAAACTTACATGAATTTATCTTTTGGGCTAATCGACAAAGTACCGTACAGGATAGAGGATTCTAGGAAACAATTCTAGCTTAGCCGATAAGTCGACAACGCAAAAAAAAAAAAAAAAAAAAAAAAAAAAAAAAAAAAAAAAAAAAAAAAAAAAAAAAAAAACAAATGCTGTAAGTCAATTTTATTTTGTACTTTAATTCCTTTATTTCTAAGATGTTTGATTTTAATTCAACAACTTAATGTTATAGTTGTGGGGATAATATGTGAATATACACTGAAAATAAAGATAATGATAAAACATATTTTGTTTTCAAAATAATTATGACAACATATTTTAACTGAGTCCTTTAAACAAATCAATCTGTGAAAATAAATATTTTACGATAATTAAAAATAGTGGCCTTTTAAAACAGTGTGTGCTTACCTTATCAATTCTGTATCTCCTTGTTCTATAGCCTATGGTTATAGATTTCAAATTTATATAGTGCAGTACATACATTGGAAATGAAAAAAAAAGTTCAATAATCATGTTACCTAACCCTTTACCGGTGACTCCTGAGATAGTGTATCCTTTTTTTAATATTTATGACATATACATACAAAGAGATGGATAGCTTGCAAATTCTATCACAGAGCTTCAAAGTGTATGTGACATCAAGAAAATTATAAGTGTGGTTTTGAGTCTTATATAGGTACTGATCTGATAAAATTAGTTGGAAAAAAATTCAGTGCTTTGGGCTTTAGTCATTATTTTTAATATTTATTTACTTCAATTTTCACTAATGAATACAGAAAACTAACAATCATTTAAATTAGTAATTTTTACTTCATCTCAAAAACACACAGATAGTGACTATAAGACATAATACTATCATGGGGCACCTAGGTGGCTAGGTCAGTTAAGCATCCAACTCCTTATTTCAGCTCACGTCATGATCATAGTTGGTGAGATCGAGCCTAGGACGGGGAATCACATGGACAGCATGAAGCCTGCTTGGGATTCTCTCTCCCTTTCTGTCTGTCCCTCTCCTGTTCATGCATGCTCTCTCTCCTTCTCTCTCTCAAAATAAATAAATGAAACTTAAATAAATGAGTAAAATTAAAAAAAGAAATAAAATATTTTGTAGGGATTTTAATTTTATTTTTATTTTTTTTAATGTTTAATTTTGAGTGAGAGATTGAGGAAGAGAGAATGGAGACTAAGGGAGGGGCAGAGAGAGAGGAAGAGAGAATCACAAGTAGGTTCCCCACTGTTAGCACAGAGCCTAATGCAGGGCTAGAACCCACGAACCCTGAGATCATGACCTGAGCTGAAATTAAGAGGCAGGTGCTCAACCAACTGAGGCATCAAGGTTCCCCTCATTCTGTATAGATTTTTAAAACCTTACCATATTTCTTTTGGAAGTGTAGAGAACTTTCAAAATTATTTTTCTTAAGACCTTTATATAATAGGTGAAGTTGCCCAGATAAAATAAGGTAAATTATATAGCTCATAAATAAAACATCGGCATAACTTACTAAACTCATGTGTCTGTTTTATGTTATCATTTTTCTAGTTCAGCTATATACTTACCCCAAACAGTGCAGTACATATTTTACCATTTGTGCACATATTTCTATGATTCAAATTTAAAAAGCTTGATTATAGTGTGTTCAAAATCCATTTGGGAACAAACAATGTTTGCAAACCTAACCTTAACTAAAGCAAACTGAGAAACCGGAAATTCATTTCAGACAAAAATCAAAGGATGCTTTGGAAGAGACTATCCAACTAAATCTATGGATTTATATCAGAAAACAAGTTTCCAACAAACCTGAGCAAGGTCTTGTGATGGACATTGAACATAGACCACGATTTGAACCATAGGTTCTGACTTTGGGGATATGCAATCTTGAGATAGTGAAAAACACCTAATCCGTTGCTAGAAAGCTGTGTAAGGATACGATAATGACTATTCCAAACGAGGGGCAGTGAGAAAAGCATTCCTGTGGTTTCATCAGAGATATAGACACCAGAATAGTGACATTGGTAACTAGACATAAGAGATTTTATAAAGCCAAAAATACATAGAGGTAAAGAGGGGCACGCAGATGTACTATGTGGTGTGTATGTGTGCACTTGCGTGAGCTTGCATGTGTTGTGGGAAAAGATATGTATTGTTAGAAGAGTTAGCTCATTTAGCTTATTCAAAAAAAAAAAATGGGAACTTGGATCCCAAGTCACTTTGAGTTCTCTACTAATAAAAACTATGAATAAAAACATTGGCAAAATGAGTTAAAATTACAGAATTTTTCAAAGTTATTAAACTCAAAGTCTTTATGTTTTTTTAAGCCACTTTTTATTCTCAACAAAGAGGAATAACAGACCCTGCCTTACACTATAATGAAAGGCTGGAGTGGATTTATAATGTGACCTTTTATTAAAACGTGAAGTTTGCCTTCGTAAGATCCTCAAAAATGAGTTATTCTTCTCTGAACAAAAATGGTCCTCTGGGCATTGACTCATATGGGATAATTTAATAGGATTTCACAGATCGTATAACTGAAACTATATATTCATCTAATGATATCGGATTCATTAAAAACAAACAACAACACTCAATCCTCAAATCTCAATCCCCTGCCATGATTATTCATAACTCTCAGTTGATTAGTGATCCCAAAATGACAACACAAATCAAAGTAAATTTTCATATTATGTTTATGCCGTTAATGTAAATCTAATTAAATATCTAATAATTAATACAAGTTCTTCCAGGAGAGTTAATACATTGGAGAATGTAATGGAAGATGAGTCAGTGGGAATTATTTTCATTGTCACTTTACAATGAGACTGATATATGTGTATCTCTTTTTGACCTGTGTGAAAACATTTTTTCCTAGGTACAAGAACATAACTATTTCTTCTGGTTGGATATTATTATATCGGTGGTATATATACATATATCTTATGTCATGTCATCCAGTCAGCCAGTCAGTAAATATTTATAGAATGCTGAATACGCAACAGGCACTATGCTAAAAGCCAGTAATATAAAATGTTAATACACAGACCCAGGAGTCAAAAGACTTTTTTTTTTTAATTAATCATTATCATAGTTCATTTAAGCCTCCAATTTTTAGTGGGGCTTTTTGAGTAGAATTTTAAAAAGGTGGATATTATGAATTATGGTGTATAATGTTCTTTGACATTCTATTTCCACCTGAGGGATACTTTTCTCCTCTCCTTATCTCTGAACTTGTAACTTGCTCTGGCCCATCATGTATCAGCAGATGTGATGCAAGCAGAGGCTTGAAATGTGCATACGCACTGGGCTCTCTCTTGCACTCTGCCTTTACCATGAAGACACGCTGAGTAGCCTGATGGAAAAGAAAAAAAGCACTTGAAGCGTGTAGATCTCAATGGAACCCATGGCCTGGAAATAATTCTAACCGAGGCCAGCAGAGGTCAGCAAAGCTGGGCCAGGAGATGATCCATCTGAAGCAGAGACACCCCAGTTGAATAATTAGCAAATGAGTAAGAATAAATGCTCATTTTTATAAGGCTGTCAGTTTGGGGGCGGTTTATTATAGTCCAATAGTTGTCAGACACAAAGGAATCTCTGCTTTATTGTGATTCTAATTCCAGATTTAGTTTATTTGGTGGGGGGGGGGGATCTAGTATTTAAAAATGCTTACTTACAAAGTTGTAAATGTGTGTTTGCCTTAAGGAAACAAATAAAGAATAGTGTGAATGTGAGTTTTGTTACCATTTAACTTTGATTTTATTTAAATAAATTTTGTAACATTCTTTTATTCTTTTTTTTTTTTTTTTTTTTTTGAGAGACAGAGAGCGTCAGAGCGTGAGAGTGGGAAGGACAGAGAGAGAGGGAGACACAGAATCAGAAGCAGGCTCAAGGCTCTGAGCTATCCGCACAGAGCCCAGTGCAGGGCTTGAACCCATGAACCATGAGATCATGACCTGAGCTGAAGTTGGACGCCTAACCGACTGAGCCACCCAGGCGCCCCTTACTTTGATTTAAAAAACAAGTGGTGAAGGCAGAAAGACAGCAAAGACATCAATGGTATAAATGTAATGAGATGAATAAATCTATTCAGCAAAATTTATCTATGACAATTTCTTAAGTGATCTTAAAAATTATAAGCAAGTTATTCTCCTTGGAATCTTTGTAAACTCCCCTGTGTGGTTAGCGTGATTATATAAACATGGAAAACAGTGATAGAATGATTTTTTTATTTAAAAAAAATATGTGTCTGTATATATGGGTATTTATTTAGAATTGGATTTGTTTTTCATGCTGAGTTGACTTCAAGAATGATAACTAGACAACGTTCATATAGAAATTCAAGGCCATTGAAAGAGAAACATACTCAGGAAGTGAAACTGTTAACATGTCATTGTTAACTCCTTAAAATAAATCAAATTTATTCATGTTATATACCTCTAGTGCTTATAGTGATGCCGTACACAATGTTGGTACATCGTAAACAATAAATAGTGTTATGTGATTACAACAATGATGACACATATATATTGCTAATAAAAACTTAGATGTTCAGGAATTTCCTCACCTACCCTGAGGGACAGTGATAGAACAAATAGCTAATAAGTAGAATTTGTTAAGTCAATGGCTTACTCGATGACAAATATGTCCTTCATTTCTTTTTTTTTTTTAAGTTTTTATTTTAATTCCACTTAGTTAACATACAGTGCTTCATTACTTTCAGATATATCATAGCACTGTATGTAATGTATGTGGGGAATTACAATATTGTAATTAAATATTTCCATACATCACCCTATGCTCACCATGACAAGTGCACTCCTTAATCACCATCACCTATTTAACCCATCCCCCTACCCACCTCCCCTCTGGTAGCCATCATTTGTTCTATATATATAAGAGTCTGTTTCTTGATTTCTCTCTCTCTTATTTTTTCCCTTTGTTAGTTTGTTTTGTTTCTTAAATTCCCCCTATGAGTGAAAGCATATGATACTTGTATTTTTCTCACTGACATATTTCACTTAGCATTATTTCCTCTGGTTACATCTATGTTGTTGCATGTCTTTTATTTCTTAATGTTTTCTTTTAAATGCTTATTTATTTTTTAATATAATTTATTGTAGAATTGGCTTCCTTACTTTATTTCTGAATGTTGAAGTCAGAGACCTAATTTGTGGTGAAGATGATCTGGACAAACAGGCAGAGAGTAAGTCAATCAGATTGAAGAGAAATAGCTTGATCATATCTCAGTAAATGTATTGAAGACATTTGTGACCTAATACTGTGTTGGGTAAACATTGACAAAACACTATCATTTATTCCTTTGTCCCAGAAAAATACCATGTGTAGCATGGGAAAAAGATGTTTATAGTAGGACAGAGCACTCACTGTAACCCTTTATTTCTGAGTATTAGCCAAGAGCCATGGCTAAGTTTTTCGGAAAGCATGATTCTGGTGGAAATAAAATAACTCAGATCCGTTGTGCCTCCCTTTTTAATGATTGCAGTAAACTGAATGAAATCTTGTTTTGTTCTAGGGAAGGAAAAAAAAAAATCTGTAACATGTAGATTGATGCCCCTGGTTGCTCTTAATTATGTTCCAACTTTTACCCCCTGAGGTGAAAGTCGGATGGCTTTGTATTCAGTTTACTAATTGAAACTATGACAAAGAAAAATCCTATTAATGCATTGACTACAGTAAAGGATCTATAATAAAAATTCAAACTTTGATAGCTTTTACAACATTCACACTAACCAGAAAGCCCATAAAATTAATTACTATATAATATATTTAAGCCAGAATTTGCATCTTCATGTGTAGTCATGATTTCCTAAATGGGGATTAAACTGGTAAAAATGCTTCCTCAACATAGAACCCAAGTCCTCAGAGATGGTATAAAAATGAATCAAGAAAAAGTGAAGAAACTTGATGTAAATTTTTTTCTGGGGTAAAGTTTTTTTTGGGCAAATACCTTTTGAGCTCTTGAGTCTCTTATAGAATATGTTCCCATCTCTCTCTTTGTATAAAAATTAATTTATTTATTGGGGGAGAGAGAGAGAGAGAGAGAGAGAGAGAGAGAGAGAGAGAGACTCCCAAGCAGAATCCATGCTCTCAACACAGAGCCTCATGTGGGGGAGAGGGACTCAATCTGATAAAGCCTAAGAGCATGACCCGAGCTGAAATCAAGATTCAAACATTCAACCAACCAATCCACCCACACACACCCTCCCCCCATCTTTCCTTATAGGAAATCATTACTGGGAGTGTGCAGTGGCACACACGAAAAGTAAAATCTTCAAATGCATCCCTTCCCCACATTTTACGTGATTATATCTGCAAATTTACTTGAATACTTATATGTCCTTTCATTCTTCCTGACCAGTGATCTACATTTAGGTCTTTTAGGACTTATTCCTTTTACTTACTAATCCACCTTTCATCAAAAACATACCTACCATTTCATATACCTTCATTATACCTTCTTGTTTACCACATCCTTTTCATTAATATTTATATATACATAGTTCTCTTTTACAGGAAAATAAGATAATTAAAAATAAAAATATAGAAATATCTCTTGATAGATAGATAGATGATAGATTGATTGAGAGATGATAGATAGATAGACAGATAGATAGATTGATCGATCTATGCTGAGATGCATAGATAGACGACAGATACACAAAGAAATCTCTCGGGTGCCTGAGTGGCTCAGTCAGTTAGGCATCCAATCCACTCAAGTCATAATCTCATGGTTTGTGAGTTCAACCTCCATGTCAGACTCTGTGCTGACAGTGTGAAGCCTGTACTGGATTCTTTCTCTCCCTCTCTCTCTCTGTCCCTTCCTCTTTCATGCTCTTTCTCTCTCCAAATATATTTAAAAAAATAAAAGGAAATCTCTATATATATATATAAATAAATAGATGATAGATAGATGTTCTAGAATGGATAGACAACTCTTTTTAAAATAATTTTTAATGTTTATTTATTTTTGAGTGTGAGAGAGAGAGTGAGAACTAGTGGGGGAGGGGCAGAGAGAGAGAGGGAAACACAGAATCCAAAGCAGGCTCCAAGCTCTGAGCTGGGGGGCTCGAACTCAGGAGCTGTGAGATAATGAATTGAGCCAAAGTCAGATATTTAACCGAATGAGCCACCCAGGTGCCTCTATAATGGATAGATATCTCTTTAGAGATAGAGGAGAAAGAGAGAAGTGAGAAAAGAGGAAGAGAGAACAGGTCAATGATATACTGTCGTGAGAACAAAAGATGCAGACACGTAGATGCAAGGTAGACTTGTATATGCACAAAAAGAAGATTCTAGAATTTAGGGAAAATATTAAGGATTTCAGTCTTGAAGAAGAAAATGATAAAGGAGTCTTCAAAAACAGACTTCTTTGTGATTAGTGCTTGAAGCTAAAAAAACCACTTTATCATTCTGGGAAGAATGTCCCTTCTTTCACATAAAGCTGCATAAAATTAATAATGTAGCACTTTTTAAAATTAATTTAATTAATTTTAGTCCTCACAGAGATCAGGGTGCTTCCTGCAACCACCCAAATGAGAAAAATGGCAAAAAAGATATAAAAATATAGTGGGATATTTTGAAATAATATTCGGTGGAATAGATTTAAGTCCTTCAAATAAATATTCCATGATGCACCTGTTTTATATGGTTGACATAAAGAGGCCTTAGATAAAAGGGAAAAAATGGATCAGTACAAATGTAACTTGTCAAAGTAAGTAGTAGCTGAAGTTCAGTAATAATTACATTGAAGAACTAGAATGTAGAATTGACTATCCTATTCCTATACTCAAAGCCCTTCATTGATCATTTTATCCACTTATTAAGTCATTTAAATGCTCTGACAGGGCTTTACTATGTGAAAACCACAATGCAATGCGTTGGGAATGTAGTTAGCAATAAAACTGGTCTCTCAACTGGCATAACTTACACTATGATAAGGAGAACAGATGAGAAGTCAGCCACCTCAGAGCTGTTTCATAAGAGCAAGAATAGAGGGGCACACACTGTATTGTGGGAACGCGAAAGGGAGCATAATTCAGCATGAAAGGTCAAGGGAACGTATGTCAGTCAAGATGAGAGTTGAGGTAAATATTAAGGGCTAAGTAAGAGTTCACCAAGAAGATGAGGTGAGAAGAGCAAGAGTTGGTAGTAATAGCTTGAATTTACCCTTCAATGATTAAGCAACTCAATAACCTCAAATACAACACAGATATTTACACTTTTGGCTATGTACTCTCTACCACAATTATCTGATAATTTTGAGCACTGTGTGTAATTAATGCAGATATTGAACTTAATAAATTATTAATAAAACTGGCAATAGTTTGGAATGAATTTTTATTGCTCCCTTGTACACATGAGACACACGAGAAGATCTACTGTTTTTTGTGCAATTACCTTTTCCTCTCCTGACCTGATACACAGAACTAGTCATTCTTTCACAAGCTTTGAGAGAGAAGGTGGTCTCTGAGGAAATAATAGAGCAAATAATTAAGTGTTCTCTCACACTGGGGGAGCATCAGATGACGTTGAGCTACATGTGGGCACTGCTATTTTGACCTACAAATCTGCAAAATGTTAAGGATCCCTTCATGTCCTGTGTGAACCCATCAAACATGTTAGGACAAGAGGGCATTTATTGCACTATTTCTAAACCAAGGAGCCATTAACTGTCATATTTTGACAAGGAAACATTCACTAGAAATTTGAAGGTCCTGACACCAGTTATGACTCAACCAACCACTAACACACGGAGCAGTTAAGTCATGCCTTTTTATAAATATGAACATCATTTTCTCCAGCAAAATGAAGTTGGATTGATTAATCTTTAATTTTCCTTCCTTTCCTTTAATTTTCTTGTATTCTAACATTCTGTGTTTCTAAGATCCTGTAATAGTACTATTAAATTCCTACACATTTTTAATGTTTATTTATTTATTTTGTGAGAGAGAGAAGGAGAGAAAGCTAGGGAAAGACAGATAGAGAAGGAGACAAGGACTTTCAAGCAGGCTCTGCACTTCCAGTGCAGAGTCCAATGTGGGACTCAAACTCACAAACCATGAGATCATGATCTGAGAGGAAACCAAGAGTCAAACGTTTAACTGACTGAGCCATCCAGTCTCACCTACTGTAAGTTTTATAATAATTATAACAGCATATATTCATGTTATTTGGTAATATATTTAACATATAAACAATAATATTTTCAATATATTTAAACTTTCCTTAATAATTCTCAGGATTATTAAGTAGAGGTCTATGGATCATGCCTCAGCGAGGTCTTATACATATATTGAAAACTGTTGGCGGTATATGTCTGTCAATCTGTGTGTGTGTGTGTGTGTGTGTGTGTGTGTGTGTATGTGCTTACATATATTGGTATATATACAGCTATGGACTCCACCCACAGCTAATGGAAAGGTCTAGAGCTATCTTCAGATTCCAAAGTAGATTGGTGACCTCTACCCACTCATTCTACTCCTCCGTCCACTCCTGTCACACACACACACAGACACACACACACATAAATTATGAACCATTGGTATGTTTATATCTCCTATGATTTTGCTTTTATTTATTGTTCCCAGAGGCGCACAGGTCTGTCCAAAGGAAGCTGAAGCCACAGAGGAGGTACAGCTGGCGATAGTGCCTATAGACCAGAAGACGGGGGCTCCAATTGGCAGAAGAATTACATATCCTTTAATACTGCACAGAGCAAGACAATGGAAAGGGGGAATCCTGACCACAAACAAATCAGGGAGGTAGAGAATTTAGAATTAATTAAAAACAGAAATTATTTTCACACCAGATCTTCTTGCTTTTTTTCTTATATCTCAGGATGATATCACAATCATTTGAAGCAGGAATGCAGGCTCAAAAAATCTTTGAACCCTTTTTGATGTTCCCTTTTCCCTATTTCCAAAATCATAATATTTATTATGATAACTCAGTCTTTACCTGTAAAAAGCGTGTGTGTGTGTGTGTTTGTGTGTGTGTGTGTGTATTTCCAGTTTCTGCTAATATTTGGTCTTTGACTCTGGTTCCTGATACAGAGGACCTAAATTTTTAAATTTTTTACATGATAAGAGTATCTTTGTTCTAATGAGATGACTCTTGATGGGTTCTGGGATGGGGGTGATCACTAAAAAAGACCAAAACCATGATTAGAAGCTTGGAACTTTCAGCCCCAGTCCCCATCCTCAAAAGAAGAGAGAGAGGCTGGAAAATGAGTTAATAGTTGATCACATCTATGCAATGAAGCCTCCATTAAAATCCATGAAGTGTGGGGTTTGGAGAGCGTCCATGTTAGTGCATACATCAACACACTGGGAGCATGGCACATTCCATTGCCACGGGGACAGAAACTCTTCCGCTTTCAACCCTTCCCAAACTCACCGTATATATCCCTTTATTTGCCTGTTCATTTGTATCTTTTAAAATAGACTGTATGATAAATCCTCAAAGGTAAATAAACAGTTTTTCCTGAATTCTGTGAGCTATTCTTGTAAGTTTTTGAACTTGAGGTGGATGGCGAGTGCTGGGGGAACCTGCGATTTGTAGCCAAGTCAAATAGAACTTCTAGGTAACCTGGGCACCTACTACTTGTGATAGATATTTAGAGTGGGAGGCAGTTTCATGGGATTGATCTCTTCACCTATGGGAGTCTGTGCTAACTCTGGTTCAGTATCCAAACTGAATTGAATTGTAGAACATCTTAGCAGAATTGGTCAGTATAGGGAAAAACCCACATGACTCATGTCAGAAGTATTGTGTAGGGAAAACACTGAGTAATGAGTTTTCCCTAGACAATACTCTTTTACTTCCTAATAACCCCACACAATTTTTTCCCTAAAATCCAGAATGGCCTTTCTCCTAGTTTTCTTCCCTCCTAACTCATGATACTAAAGTCTCCATATCCACCTTCGCAAGTCCAAATTCAGATCATATGACTTGCCCACTCCCAAAATTTTATAAAAGTTTGGATTTAGTAACTAGGTACTTTCACTTTATGATCTGATTCCTACCATTTTTTCAGTTTTTTGTTTCCATTAGAGTGAACTATAAACCCCCTCATGGCACAGAGGATTTGATGAAAAGCTGAGCTAAGAGACTTCACCCCAATGTAGCCTGGCGTCCACCGGCACTAGCCTGGGTCCCAATGATGACCCTCAGACCTAATGCTGAGTTTTTGCTTAAAAAAAAAAAAATGGAATGCTGCCAAACCGCAAAATGTACATTGTCCCAACCCCCAATACCAGATCATTTTCACTAATTTCCCACTTGTTGCTCTTTGGCAATTTCCATTTCCTGTAGCTTCTTTTGATTCTTCTATGTTTTCCCTTTGTCACCTTTTCTTAGAGGAGCTATACTCAGGGCAGAGTGGTATCTTGCTCTCCAACTGCCATAGTCTGAATAAAACCTTCCTTTCCACCTTTAGCAAGTGTCCAGTGCAGTTTTTCTTTGACATCAGACACAAACCTGGCTGAGTGACACTCCTAACGCTTCTCTGTACACATCTTTGTATTTGGACTCATGATGTGCGATATATTTGGAAAAATCTTTTCTCAAACTCCGTATGTCCAAATTCTTGTTCACCTTTGAGGATCAGATCGCATGCAAACCCTTGTTATATTACTGCTTCATTGATTACCCTTAATTATTAATCCTTCTAGCTGTCTGGGTGCACGAAACCCTGAACTTTCTGCTTTGCTTCTCTTGTGGCTGGGAGGATCACGTGACTATTTGTGGGCTATGTCCTCAAAGGAGACTTGGGTCTTTTCTGGGTCAGATCATGTAATAGCAGTTCAGTAAGTGTCAGGTCTATAGTTTTATTTTTCTTCTGTTATGCTAGGCAAAGATGCTAAGAGTGGCTGTTGTGTCAGGATGGGTCTTAGAGTTAGAATAAAAATATTAGAGTTCCTAGCTCTCCTTCAGGGAGCATGGGAGCCATTTGTGTTTCACGCAACTGAGATTTTAAGTATTTTGTTATCACAATGCAACCTAGCCCCACATATTTATTTCACTGTACTTCTCTTAAGTAATTTAAAAAGTCAAAAGTAAATTATAATTATTTATGTTTTTATAAGGTTTTTTCCTACTGGATTGGAAAGCTTTAATGAAGAATTTTTTTTGAGAACTTGATAGATATACGTTTTCTTAAGATTGCAAAAATAAATGAATTAACATACAACTAGAAGAATGCTTTCTTCCATCTATGTTTTTGATCTAGTATTGGACTTTTTAAATGAGTACTTTGAATTGAATAATCCGATGCGCTCTCATTGAGGCAACTGGTACATTTTGCCTCCTAAGGGATTCTTTGTACTGTAAAGGGCATGGGCAAATCATTATCGATATACCCATAAGTTTTTTGTACAACATTTCCGAGATGTGTTGGCTGGAACAAGATTGGCCTTGATTATACTTGGAATGAAAGCACCAATACAGATTTAGAAAGTGCTGACACAGTCTCACTGGCTTATATATCTATAACCAGCCTGTTTCCAATTTTACAAGAAGGTCTAGCTGGCAGTGTTAGCATTTTTCAAAAGTTGAAAGCAATAGGAAATAACCTTAGGTTTAATAGGCTTGTTTTGCTAACAATGAGATTTTTTTTCCTATGGAAATTATTGATTTGTTTCAACATTGCACCATAGATGGTACTGTCAAAATTGTTGAATGTTGGAAAATAGAATCAACACTCAATAATTGACAATAAAGCAGAAAGGTTTGCTATGGATGATTCAAATATGCAGAGAATTATCAAATCAATTGTTTCATATTCATGAAAATATATGTTTTCTTTTACATTACATATATATAATATTTAAATATATATTTATATATTATATATAGGCTGGATGATGTTCAATTATATATATACTGAGTTGAAGACTTTTCAACAAAATGACCTGATTACAATATGACCTGACTCTATATTCAACACTACCACTTTTGTGTGTGTGTGCCATACCTGATTTAGAAGCATTCACTGTTCAAAACAGAAATTCATTTGAGCTAAACTCACATGGGTTAAGGTTTAGGGGAAGGCATCATTCAAGACTTACCATGGAATGGTAACAGAACTTAGGTATCCCACATGGGAAGAAGACCACGACTCCAAAGATGGTAAGTAAACAAGGCAGTTATCTCTGGCTTTCTCTTTGGCACCAGATGTCCTTGTACTTCATTGTTTTTCTCCATTGTTGTTCTCCTCCTTTCCCCTGCTCTCTCAGAAAATGGGTTAATCTCCATTGTTGAGAATCATTCCTACAAGCCTTGTCAGCATAGCCCCCGGTTAATACAGTCACAGCGTCTTGTCTATTTTTGTGTGTGTAGTTGTATCTATTAGCTCTTGTACTCAAGATATTTTTATTTCTTACAGTCTTTGGATGTTTATCCAAGAACCAAAAAGTTCTAGCTAGAGAACTGGGATATGGGGGAATAGACCTCAGATACTTTTCTGCATGCTCTGGGTAGAGCCGATTGTGCTAGTAAGGGATTGAACTGAGTCGTTTCACTTGTGTGAGTGTGTGTGAGTGTGTGTGTGTGTGTGTGTGTGTGTGTGTATGTGTGTATGTGTGTGCTTTTGCATTTTAACTTGACTCATAGCTAATGTAGTGAAAGAATTCATCACTGATTTTAAAAGAAGAAAGTATTTCCTACAAAATGACTGGTAAAGTTAAAAGTAAGTGTTAACTAGAATGCTTGAACATCATCCAAGGGAAATAATGATATGGAAAGCCCATTAGCGTGAATAAAGTGCAATATGGACTATTCAATGTTTATATAAACGGATATTGACTCAGAATGTTGAGTTAATATACTTTACCACGGATAACACTGACAACTGGCATTATTATAAAATTATTTTAAGGTCTCCTGAAAAACTTGGGATTTGGGTGTTTATTTTTATGTTTACAATAATAATTTTGTTGCATGTACAATAAACACTGATCTTCTCCAAATGAATTATTAAAATACTTACTTAGCACTCACATTTATTGAATCTAAATGTGCTAAAATTAGGATTAATTCCACTGATAAACTGACTTCATTTTATTTATAAACAAATATACATATGTAAGGAAATAAACAAGTGTATTTGTTTATAAATGTATAGGCTTGTGTGTGTGTGTGTGTATGTGTATTCTCTGAGAGGATATTACTTCATTCTAGATATTGATCATTATAGCTTGAGTAAGTTCTAAATGAACTGAGTATCATGAAATTAATTATCCATAAATGTTTCCTTAGAAATATCAGTCTCCTATGTAATGCCAAACTTAGGATACAGTTACCCCATTAGC
Organism: Paradoxurus hermaphroditus; assembly: GCA_004024585.1. Classification (NCBI taxonomy): domain Eukaryota; kingdom Metazoa; phylum Chordata; class Mammalia; order Carnivora; family Viverridae; genus Paradoxurus; species Paradoxurus hermaphroditus. The sequence goes on from PITB01006799.1 coordinate 50,380, forward strand.
TATCATTTATGGACAATGGCTATTTGGGACTCCAAAGCCGTTGCTACTTCTGAGAAACTAACACAAGAAACATAGTAATAACAGTAATGTCTCTAATGTCACAAAGGCACTAGAGAGCATCCAAGATACATTTTTGTTTACGCCTTTTACCAGCTGTAATTTATCATGTTTTGCCAGAGCCAAAGTTAGTGGCTGCCTGACGGAAGCACAGAAAGGCTGAAACAAAGCAAATATTTTTGAGACTTCAAAGAAGGAAACTTTACACTATGCAAAGTAGCTCAGGGCGATGTCCTGAACTGTATAATTAGTCAATGAATGTTTATTTTGATAGAATAATGACTGTATCAATTTGCTAGAAAACTTAAAAGCGGTGCTCAGTGAGAAAGCTGTTGAATTCTATTGCAACGCATACTCTATTCTCCTTGATAATGATATCTGAATTAAAACCTCATGAGAAAGTCACTTATTTTTTTAAGTCTAAGCTTCCTTTGAATTGCAAATTATTACTTTTCTCAACATAACTATGATGGTCGCTTTCAATTTCTGCTGTGAAACAGCAGTTCCCAATGCCAAATTGACATTTGGGAGCATTGTGGGAACCTACCGCAGGTCTTGTGGAAAAATAGTATAGATCCGTGTGGTAGAGATTTATAGCAGAATTATAAAGATCTCCTCGGAACATTCAAAATTCCTGGCAAATCATTCCGGTATTGACGAGTATCGACCCTTTACTCCCTTGAATGGCAGGAATGCCGTTCCAGTCATCTATTTTTTTTTTTTCCTATCCTATAAACTGGAAACTTAGAAGCATATTCACCAGACTCAGAATAACTTGCCCTACTACTGAAAAATGCCTACACAGCTACCTAATGTTACCATCAAATGCAATACCAATGTGGCTAAAATCCCTCTCAGCCAATTTCCATTATTTTCTCTCAACACAATATACAGATTTTTTTTTTTGTCCTCGCCGTGTTGTTCGACTACTTTCAATAGCACGGATCCGTCAAAATCAGAGATTTTAAAATATTTAACAAGTAAAAATTTGTTTGCAAATTTCCCACACGGTTTTCCAGCAGAACGATCTATTCTCTTGAAATAAAACCAGTTAGGGTTTGCTACATAACTCACCACCCTAATTCTAGTGACTTAAAATAACACCGCCAATGGGGGGTGGTGATGAGGGAGCAGCCAGGTGCATCTCCTCATCTTTATCGGGCTGGGTGGACTAGGTGCTGGCTGGTCTTGCTTGGTGTGTGTTGGGATGGCTCATTTCTGCTTCAAGAAGACTCTTACCCTCCAGCATACTTGTGCAAGTTTGTTCACTTAGGAGGCCCTCGGTTTTCCAAAATACCGAGCGGAAGCAAGAGAGTCCTTTCAAGTCCTAGGAAGGAGCACATCACTCCCCCCAAATTCTGTTGCCCAAAGCAAGTCACGAGGCCAGCCCAGATTCAAGTGGAGGGGAAATAGAGGGTGCATGGGAGAAACTCAAAAGCCACATTCTAAAGAGTGTATAAACAGTGAAGAATAAAGAATGCAGGCCGCTATTGTAACTTATCATAACTCTCATTACTCCAGAGGATACTTTCAGTATGCAACATAACAAAAGCCTAAGATGCAACATAGTAAGTCGCAAAGTACTCAGATACAATATGGAATATGCAAAGCACTTTCAAAAAAAAGGAGGCGGGGTGGCAGAAACAGCTGCCCAAATTTCGTTCAGCGTGTAACTGGAAGCCCACGTGAAATCACCAAAAATGATTATTATTCTGACTCCTTAAATGATTATTATTCTGACTCCTTGCACTGTGTGACTTTGGTGAACTCGTCAATTCTCGGAATTTTGTTTTCTTCTTAAACACATAGAAAATTGGTACTTGGTCCAATTTAAGTCCGAGTAATTTCTAGGTATGTGGAAATGGATACACTTATAATAGCTATCATAAAAATTAGAAGTCCACGACAAGGATACTTTTAGTCTACATGATGAAATAGAGGAAGTTAAATTTAGAAAATAAATTATTGATGATAAATAATGCCTGCGAGAGAAAAGTCCTGCAAAAGCAGCTGGCGATGTGGTGGTAAAAGTTGTTTTTTAAAGTGAGGACCAGGTTCTGAGACGTCCTGTCTTGTCAGCTTCCTGTTGTGTGTGCTCTCTTGTTCCTCTGTCAAGCCTGATTTAGATAGATAAAAGCCCATAAATCCCCACGTTGCCAACAGGAATAATTACGACAATGTCAACATATTGGGTTGGTGAATAAACATCCAGTGATGGAAAATATAATACTTTGAAACTCAAATTTGATTTTTGCAGGAGAACATTTTGTTTTTAATTTTTAATGCTTATTTATTTTTCAGGGAGACAGACAGAGAGAGAGAGAGAGAGAGAGAGAGAGAGAGAGAGAGAGAAAAGTGAGAGCTTACGTGAGTGGGTGAGGAGAGGGGTCACAGAATCCAAAGCAGAATCCAGGATCTGAGCTGTCAGCACAGAGCCGGATGCAGGGCTCAACTCATGAACTGTGAGACCAGGACTGAGCTGAAGTCGGATGCTTAACCAACTGAGCCACCCAAGCACACCAAGAGAGAAATTTTCTTTAACTTTCATGATACTTTCTTACAAAGCAAGTTTTTTTAAATGTTTGAAATATAAACAACACCTATAAAAAGTTCTGAAGTTTGAGGAATTACTCTTATATGACACATATTTTCCAAAGGTAAATTACAACTAGAGCAAACAGAAAGATTGAAGAATACTTAGATCTTTATAAACTCTCTCTCTTTTACATTCTACTTAGAAGGAAATAATGATTCCGAAAAGTAACTGATTTGGTCAAATACAGCTAATCTGTTGATAAAGCTGAGATAAAGACTTAGGTTTTCTTTTTTTTTTTAATGATTTTATTTATTTTTGAGAGCAGAAGAGACAAAGCATGAGTGGGGGAGGGTCAGAGAGAGAGAAGGAGACACAGAATCTGAAGCAGGCTCCAGGCTCTGAGCCATCAGCACAGAGCCTGATATGGGGCTAGAACTCACAGACCACGAGATCATGACCTGAGCCGAAATCGGACACTCAACCGACTGAGCCACTCAGGAACCCCGGGACCTAAGTTTTCTGACCTCTAGCATGGAGATTTATTTGTCTGCTATTCTATTCTGTAAGATACTGTTTAATACAGATAAAAATGACATGATCTACCTCTAAGATAATGTGTGTGTATGCTTGCCAGTGTGTACCTGCATTTGCCCATTTGTACCGAGTGCATCTTTTAAAAGAATAAAAATTAGATTTTTTTTTTCCTATAAAGCTTGACTAAACACTGCTCCAAGATTCTAAGTTCCCTGCTTTAAGAAAACAAGAAGCTTTGGAAACATAAACAATAATAAGTTAAAAAATCCAATGAAGAAAAGGGGGGTAACATAGCATGAGCGTTTCCCAGGGCACACAGCAGACTGCATGAAAATGGCGATGTTACTGTACAGTGCAGAATAAAATCGAGTAAGTCGTTGCTCACTGTAAATTCTTACCACATCGAGGGGAGAGGGAGATTTGGGACCCAGACAATCTTTAGCTGACCTTTGATTCACCTCCAATACCTAGACATCATTTCTATGACAAAAATATCACAACGGTAGCGTCTTCTATGCAATTCTGCTTCTTGTTTACACAGATTAGTAATTTGCAGGTTACAAGTTTCAAGAGCTACACACATTTCCCATTGTTTTCTAATACATTGATGAAAATAAATGCCCTGTGGTTCCAACGTCAGCGGCTTTTTACCAAACAAGAATTTCCGCTGAGAAAAGTTGCAGTTATTACCTTAAAAGAGATGTGTTATTTTATTTTTCCGACAACGGAAGGCCTCTGTAAATCCAAAGCCGCATACAATTATATACTACCGAGCAGAATAATAGAACACTGCACTAAGATAAATTTTGTGCCCTCTTAATTGAAACACTTGCCAAGAAGCTGGGTGAAAGCAATGTACTTCAATCACTCTAAACAATGGATAAATGAGACACGTTCCTTCTAAATGACACATTTTAGCTGTCTGGAAGCCTATTCACAGTTGTGAGTGGTAACATAAGTTTGCCACTCTGTTCCTTACAACTGGCCCATTTCAAGCTGTGTTTTGAAGCTGTTTATTCCAAGGAGCCTTCTTAATATTAAGAGAAAAAATGTTTTTGGATGCAGTACTAAATGTTTTTAGATGTGGACTAATATTTCCCACTTCCTCCGGAATATATGTATGAATATTTGCATCTTGTTTTATTGTCTCTGTTTTTCTGTCTCTGTCTCTGTATATTTCTGTCTCCGTCTCTGTCAATATATAATATACATATACATGCATAATGAGTATAAACTTGTTTCAACAGCAATTTAAATACTTAAATAAGTCCGTTTTTATATTTATGGAAAAAAAAAACCTGCCTATAGAAATAAAGAAAAGGGAATTTATTCCTGAATAAAAGCTAAAATAAAAATAAAGGAATATAGAAGCAGAGAGCACTTGTTTTCATGAGTTATAGGCAGAGTGGCTATATAATTTATTATCCAAACCATGACATTTTTGAGAATGAAAAAGGGTGTTAATAGTAACTAAGCTAGAAGCAGAGATATACGCTGGAATCTCCCAGGTAAATATGATTACTCTGGCCACCCTACTTATAGGCGATCATTCCTGAAGATTTTTTTTAATAATATGACACTGTTCAATCTTACTTATATTTTTACTTACAGTTTTGTAATTGTTTTAAAACAATGGATTGAAATGAATATATACTCTAAAGCACGGCAACGTTCACAGAACAATAAAGCAATGCACAACAGATTTCCTCGACTTCTGTAGCTTTCAAACTGAAAGCTCTCAAGAAAGTTCTGGATCTTACAATTCCTTACAGATTGAAATAGACTAGGGTTCTCTCTCTAAAGATTTGATAGAACGCATCTAAAAAAAACATTACTATTCTAGTAATAGTAATTCCACAAAGAGTTAGAAATGTTTCACAAGTATTTTCTTCCTTGGTTGATTTCAGTTAAAAGAAAATCTCTCTTCTCTTTAAATCTGAGAAAGTGCAAATAAAGAGGTCACCTGGATATAGAGGGTGGGAAAATGCACCTGTTGGCGTCTTCAGAAGCCTGTTCTCTAAACCTACTCAGGTCCCTAAATGGCTGAAGAAGTACCTTTTCAGTTATTTCATGGAGCTTACAATAGCAAAGTTTTTGGTTTGTTTTCAGAAATCACATCTTTCTCGTGGGGAATGTGAATACCCTTTTTGAAAGGAGTGTCTGTAACAACTCTCTGGAACTTGCCTTCCATTCCTGTGATGCGTTTGCATGGAGAGGTCACAAGGGGAGGGCGTGGTGGTGGGCGACTTCCTCCTCCAGAATAAATAAAGAACAAAAGCAAACAAATACAAGACAGTGAAGTGGTTAAATGGCAATGCATTGGTCAGATGGCATTTTGCTACATGTAATAGATTTACCATCAGTTTCTGAAGCTGGAGGTTGGTGGGAGTGTGATTTGGAACATGATCTCATTGACTCCGTTCAAAATAACAAGTAAAAAGAATAAAGGAATGGGTTTCTAAGTAATTGAAGAATAGTCTTGCTAGTGAATTTCGCTAGATCAGAGAATCGAAGTCCAAACATCCAATTAATGCACAAATGTTTTTAGGTAGGGAAGTTTAGAAAGGGGTTCGGAAGGTAAGTAAGCTTTTGTGTTTTTTTCCCTGTCCTTGGACCATCACAGCTCTATCCAGTGTAGGGAGAGTGAGCACTAGCAAATTGCTGGCTCCTCTCCCCTGGTCGTCTGTTGTCAACCCCCTGAGCATCCCTCCCAGCCACCTGTATTGCAGAAGATGGGGGGGGGCAGGAGGATAAGGAAGTTAGTTTCTAATATTTACTGCTGTTTTCCCTCAAAATCTGGAATTTCCTAGCCTAACATATTTTTTTAATTTTTTTTTTGTTTTTATTAATTTTTGAGAGCCATAGAGACAGATTGTGAGCAGGGGAAGGTCAGAGAGAGAGAAATATACAGAATCTGAAGCAGGCTCCAGGCTCTGAGCCGTCAGCACAGAGCCCGACGCAGGGCTCGAACTCACAGACCGTGAGATCATGACCTGAGCTGAAGTAGGCTGTTTAAACGACGGAGCCACCCAGATGCCCTAACTAGCCTAACACATTTCTCAAAAAACTAAAAAGAGACCCTCTTCCTGTTGTCTGTATTGGGGCGGTGGTGGTAGGAAGTGGGAGGAAAATCAAACGTGTGACACAAACCAGATCTCACACTGCAGCACACTTGTGCACTTCCGTCACTATCTATAACTGGGAACACATTTTCCCTGCCTATGGTTATTCACATTCAAAATCTAATTTTGAGAGAGAAAGTGTGTGTGCAAGCAAGGGAGAAGCAGAGAGAGGGAGAGGGAGAGAGAAAGACTCTCCAGCAGACTCTTCACCATCAGCACAGAGCCTAATGTGGGGCTTAAACCCACCAAACGCAAGATCATAACCTAAGCCGAAACCAAGAGTCAGACGCTTAACTGACTGAGTCACCCAGGTGCCTCTCTCTGTCTCTGTCTTTCTCTGTCTCTCTCTGTCTCTCTCTCTCTCTCTCTCTCTCTTTCTCTCTCTCTCTCTCTCTCTCTCTCTCTCTCTATATATATATATATATATATATATATATATAATATAGTATATATTTTAATATATTGTTTGGGTTATATTAATATTTAATATATTGTTTGGATATATTAATATAATATATATGTAAGCTCCATACCCAACATAGGGTTGTAATTCAGGACCCCAAGATTAAGAATCACGTGCTCTACTGAGTGAACCAGCCAGGCGCCCCTGTTGGTAGCACTTTAAAAGAATATACTCAAGTAATTCTACATACCGTTTACAGATCAAAATTCCATTGAGGGTCATATACACTAAACTTTTACAGTGCACAAATATGATCATAACTTTTAAGAACAGATACTAAAACAGATTGGCATCTATACTGTTATTGGTTTCATGCATATTATTTTAATTAACACCTACCATAATGCTCTATGTTATAAGGCATTGTGAAAAACGCAGAGGACATGAGCTTGCCCTGTCTCTCAGATAGATCACTGAATCTTCTCTATTCTCTTGATGTAGATGAACGTCCTCTTATTTTAACTATTTGGAATTTTGAGAAAATTGGCACTAATACATGGTTCTCTTATCTTCAATTGTTATTTTGATTAATGCACAAAATTTCTAAGTAAAAATCTGGATAATTTATTATAAGTGCACGAAGAAGTAGTTCTACTAAATTAATATTTGCAATCTGTGTCAGGGTGCTATAGTCGTTAATTCACATGAAAGAATGTCCTAAGAAAAATTATTTAAACAAAAAAAAATTCTGCCATTCCTAAAAAGGAAAACAAATAATAGCATTTCCTCAGGCATTACTCTCGACACTTATTTCAAAAGACAATTTGGGGCCCCTGTACCGCTCAAGTGTTATAATGGAAAAACAGAGAAAATGTAATGTGGATATTAATTTGGGTATTTTTTAAATAAATATTCTATGGCCTATGGACAATTATAAATAATACTTAAAAAATTAGGAATCTATTAAAAAACCTGCAGTAAGAATGATCCTTAATAAAAAAAAAAAAACCTGCTACTTATGGTAAAGCAATTTCAAAATGTATTATGATTTTCCCCCAAATTTCTTAACAGTTAAAACCTACATTTTGTATGTCTTCCTATAAATCACAAATTATGTCCTAAATAACAAACAATTGCTATTATGGAATTTCCTCCAACCCTTTAGAGCTATGTTTATTTCCTTCCTATATTCCTATATTTCTCTGCTTTTATATAACAAATAATAATCATAATAAAAATCATAGCAGGGATTTTTCTGTTTCCTATATTTCTCTGCTTTTATATAATAAATAATAATCATAATAAAAATCATAGCAGGGAAGAATTGTAATAATAAATGAGTTTACTCATTCATAGTGGTAATTGTAACAGTTTTTTCCTCTTCTGTTTGAAAATACCTATGAAGCTCTTTGTAAAGTATCTCCCTAACCCTAGGTTAATAACAGCTAAAAAAAATTGTCACAGTTCCAACCTGTGCTTTATTTGAAGAGTTTGGTCTAAGCTACAGAAGGATTGTCCATCTATTAGTTTTCAAAAATGCTAAAACATTCAATACTTAGTTTTAAAACATACCCTTCCCAAAGTTTTCTTTTTTTTATATAGTTATTTTTTCTGAAACTAACTTCCTTGATCTCACATCGCATCCGACACTTCGTCAAGACTGAATCTTAGATTCAGTAATTTAAAAATAATTAATAGTTTATTTTCACTTAATTAAATTTAAGAAATGCTTACATACACGTGCATACCAACAATTTCAGAGAAGTTTGAAGTGTGGGAAGTAAAATGACAGAGAAGATACAACATCTGTTTCATTCAACAGAAATATAATTATTTACAAAAGGAGTTTTGGGGGACTTTTTCCGAACAAAGCAGGTGTAAAGCGTAGTAATCCAGAACTGTGTATATTTATAAGTCAAAAATGGAATTAGAGAAAATACAGTCAGACTATAATTAACTTAATACTGGGAAGCTGTATTTGGGTGTTCTAAAATGAAAAAAAAAAAGTACTGATGAGTTTTCTTTTTTATAGAAAGGTCTAGACCATTGGCATCACGTCATCAGTAAATCCAACTATTACCTGGGGAAAAATAAAATTCTGGGTCTGAATAACGTGATTTGCTCAAATTTACCAGAATGATCTATAATCATTCTTGTGTCTTTGAGAAAATAAAATAGTATGTGTAAATTTCTATTGTTCGTATAAAATTAGTGAATTTTTAAGATTAACAGATGACATAATCAAAGCATATACTAGTATTCAAAACATCTAGATAATAAAATCATACGGGTTACCACTTCTTCTGGCTCAAGTGATTTGTCCGAAGATTTGTCCAAACACGTTTTCTTTTTTTTTCCTGTAGTGTAGTATCTTTCTCTCTCTCTCCACTAATAAGTCTACGAATTTATATAATTAGTCTTTGAACAAGATTCTTTTTAAAGTAAGGAAGTTTAATATACCCATGAGAAATTTGAAGAGCAGACATGTGTTATAATTTCTTTAGTAAATAATATTAATGTGGGATTTACACTTTGTAAATCAATTGCCCATACGAGATTTAACTTGCTTTGCATGACCGATAAAGTCAGTGTTTTATTATCATTTTTCAGGGGAGGAAATGGGCCAGCAGCATAAAGAGACTGTTTTTTTTTTTTTTCCCTAAAGCAATTGCAGAGCGGGTCACACAGCAAACAAATGCAGAGCTTTAATCCAAAATTGAGTTATGTGAATCCAATTACTATGCCACTTACTCCTAAAGTTCTTTTTCTCTTTAAAGTTTGCATTTAATAATAAGCTAGAATTTATCATCTCATATATAGTCCTATTGGAATATGATGGTGATGGCAATAAAATATGCCTCTGGGATTCTGTTTCATGAGCTAATGTTTGGGAAATTAATGACATAAACACATTTTTTCTTTATGTTTTTCATACCCTTTCTAGAGATAAGTTAAAAGCTGCATATGTGATGTATTTTGTGAACGAGCAGCCTGAATTTTCCATTTTGCTATATTTTGGACTTCCCTGTGACTCAAAATAAATTACTTATCTGTCATTTTAGTTACATTTATTCATGATGTACATATTTATCTGGTTGAAAGCGGAATCTGATTTTTTTTTAAGTTTATTTACTTTGAGAGAGAGCGAGAGAGAACATGAACAGGGGAAGGGCAGAGAGAGAGGGTGAGAGAGAATCATGAACACAGGGGCTCAAACACATGAACCTTGAGATCATGACCTGAGCCAAAACCAAGAGTTAGAAGATTAACAGACTCAGCCACCCAGAATCTCCTGAAAGAGGAATCTAAATGGCAATCCCAGGAGCTATGGACTTGAATGTATTCACTCATGGAAGAGCTCTCTTTCGGGCACTGGACACATAATGGAAATACGAATACTGTCTCTGCTTTCAAGGAGCTTAGAGTCTAGTGAAGAGAGACAGAGAAAAAAAAAAAAAATATGTATGCCAGGGGATGGTCATGCTATAAAGGGAAGAAGAAGGCAGGTCAGGAAAATGAGGGGGATGGGGAAGATGATGTTAGGGCATGGGAAGTCTTTGATAATAAAACATTATGGATGTGATTGAAGGAAAGTGAGGCGTTCTCTAGGAGCGCAGACCCAGGAGAACAGGAAAGTTGCGGCACTGGGGACAAAGCTTTGGGAGAGTGTCCCTTTTCCAGCCTCTAGTGGATAAACGTTAGCTATTGTTACATTGTCACTATTACCCTAGAGGTATTTATTTTCAAGTATCCGTGTGTGAGGTTTTGCCTACAGCTATGCTCCTACTATACACAGGACTCTTTTTTTTTAAATTTCTTTCAAAATTTTATTTATTTAAGTTATCTCGACACCCTACATGGCTCAAACTCACGACCCCAAGATGAAGAGTCCCATGCTCTTCTGACTGAGCCAGCCAGGTGCACCTCACAGGACTCTCGTCAGTAGAAACAAAAGATGTATATAAATCATTGCTTAACAAAGGACAAAGAACGAAATTTGTTAAGAATTGAGAAGTTGACCTTGAAGGATGACATAGTTTCAGACATGTGGACAATGAACAGCGTCTTGGAGGCACAACATATTGTTTGATGGGAGTAGGATACTTTGGTATGTTGTAATTTCTTTTCCAAATGTAGAATATCAGTTTTGACATTATGATAGTCCAGACTGATCTTGAGATCGCATGCATAACTGATTTAAAGGACACCAAACGAAGTTCAAAAAGTATTCCCCTACGAGCCATCTCCATGACCCTCGAAGAGTATCTGCATGCTGTAATCTGACTTACTCTGAGAAGCTGAGAGAAGAAAATAACAAAATAATTAACCTATTCTGCTTTAGTTTTCTAGTCTACAAATAAAGGGAGTTTAAGTGGTCCAACTTCTGATCAAAATTTCTATCACCCATGATGAACATCTTTCCTTTCGTTGTTTTTTTTTTTTTAATTTTACTGACAATATTCTATTATCCTGAAAATATATCTAAGAAAGATATATTAAAGATATGTCTATGTCATATAAATATGTATACGGTATATATTTTATTTATAAAGAGGGATTTATATCTAAGTATTTGCTCATGGTTATAGTTAAAATAGCTATATCATATATATGAATATATATATATATATATATATATATATATACATATACCTGTATACACACACGCATACACACACACACAACCCCATTTAAACTTTTAATAGCTGTTTTTGTAGAAATTGCCAAGCTGATTGCAAAATTGCAGGAAAATGAGTCAATAATCTAGTATTTACCAAAATTACCTAAAAAATAAAGACAATAGTTGGAGTACTCACACTAGCTGCTTTCACAATTTACTATAAAATTACAGTACTCAAGATAATATGTCATTGGGATAATCACAGACAAATAGTTCACTGAAAGAGAATAGAGTGTCCAGAAATAGATGCACACATGTACGTAAACATTGAAGAAATGGAATGAGAGAAATAAAAGATTTTTTAGCATGTTATATTAGAGCAAGTGGATAATATGTGGGAAAAAACACACAACTCTTGTGGGGTAACAGATATGAAAATCAATTTGAGATATTTCATAGACATAAAGACAAAAAATAATCTATAAAGCATAGAAAAAACACCAGGAGAATATTTTATCTGCCTTATGATAGGAAGAGATGACTTACAAAGGTTGCAAAAATCTCTAATCTCAAAAATAATAAAATTTCATCAAAGTAGAAAACTGCTCGTTATAAATCACTGTAAGAAAATGAAAAGGGAGCTACAAATAAAAGAAAGTATTTGTGATACATGTACATTAAGTGATTTCTATTGAGAAAAAATGAAGAAAAATTAGAGTTGAAAAATAAAAAGACAAGAAGTTTAATCCTAAAAAATGAACAAAACTCATAAACTCGAGCACAAAGTGTACCAAGGGAGACATGAATGCCAAGCAAGAAGATAAATGGTAGTCAATATCTTTATTCATTGGGGAAATAAAAATTAAAACTATAATGAGATATCACTCTACACCCTGTAGAATTTTAAAGATTAAATATGTAAGACTATTTTAAAGAGTGAAAATATCAAGTATTAGGAACGTTGTAGAACAAATGGGATGTTGGTACAATTTTGTAAAGAATGTGAATTTATATAAAACTCTGGAAAAATCTTTGGCATTTTCTTACAAAGTTAAACATACACTTAATTTACATATCAGCAACCCCATTCCTAGGTATTTACTGAACAGAAATGATCATTTAAGTCCAAAAAAGACAGCTTATGTACGTTCATAGCAACTCTACAGAAGCTGCCAAAACCCAGAAATAACTCAAATTTCCATCTTTAGGGCAAGATAAACAAACCGTAGTATATCCAATAGTGGAATACCAATTAACAACAAAAAAACAAATCCATAATTCATCACATAGCAATAAAGATTCTCAAAAAAATATTCTCAAGAGCACTGTGTTAATTAAACGACAGAATAGTACTTATGGAATCCTTTCTTTCATATTAACTCAAACTAAGCAAGACTAATCTCTGGCGATAGAAATTTAAAATGTGAGTAACCCTTGTGGGCCAACATAACTGAACTCTTTGGGTGGATGGGAAGGTACTATGTCCTGATTGGGAGGTTGGAGCGATAGGTGTACACATTTGTCAAAAATCATTTATTTTTTTTATGTTTCTTTATTTTTGAGAGAGAGAGAGAGAGAGAGAGAGAGAGAGAGAGAGAGAGAGAGCGCAAATGGGAGAGGGACAAAGAGAAGAAACACAGATTCCAAAGCAGGCTCCAAGCTCTGTGGTGTCAGCACAGAGTCGATGCTGGGCTTCGACTCACAAACCATGAGGTCATGATGTGGGCCAAAGTCGGATGCTTAACCAACTGAGCCATCCAGGTGCCCCCAAAAACTTTTAATTAAAACATTAATTAAAAAATAATGTTTATTTATGTTTGACAGAGAGACAGAGCATGAGCCACAGAAGGCAGAGAGAGTGAGAGACACAGAATCCAAAGCAGACTCCTCAGCTGACAGCTCAGAGCCTGATGCGGGGCTTGAACTCACCAACCATGAGATCATGACCCAAGCCAAAGTCGGATGCTTAACTAACTGAGCCACCCAGGTGCCCCAAAAGTCTTTTAATTTTATCTATATAATTCATTCTATGTAATTTTATGTCAATAAAAGACATCCATAAAAAAAAAAAATCATTCCTTTTGATCACTGAGTAATATTTCATTGTGTATCTATACATGCATCTTCTTTATCATCTTGCCATTTGCACCATCATGGATGGAACTAGAGTGTATTGTGTTAAGCGAAATAAATCAGTTAAAGAAAGACAAATATATGATTTCACTCATATGTGGGAGATTTAAAAAACATAACAGATGAACATAGGAGGAGAGAAGGAAAAATAACATAAAAACAGAGAGGAAGGCAAACCATAAGAGACTCTTAAATACAGAGAACAAACTGAGGGTTGCTGGAAGGATGTTGGGTGGGGGAGAAGGGCTAAATGGGTGATGGACATTTAGGAGGTCACTTGGCATGAGCACTGGGTGTTATATGGAAATGACAGATTACTGGGTTCTACTCTTAAAACCAATACTCACTGTATGTTAAACAATTTTAATTTAAATTACAAAAAAGAAAACAGAAAAAAAATGACTTTGTTGAAAGGCAAATAGCATTCAATAATTCTTTACTTTTTTCATTGCTTAGTGATCTGTTTCCTAAGCTTTTGCTAACATATTTGCTTTTCTTTTTTTTTTTTTTTTTAAGTTTAATTATTTATTTTGAAAGAGGGAGAGAGAACAGCAGGGAAGCAGAGAGAGAGGGAGGGAGAGAATACCAAGCAGGCTCCGCATTGTCAGCATGGAGCCTGAAGCTGGCCTTGAACTGATGAACCGTGAGATCATGATCTGAGCCAAAATTAAGAGTTGGATGCTTAATCAACCCAGTATCAAATTTCCTTAACCAGAGATGGATAGTTATATTTTTACTTAATTCTTTACAGTTGCTCTGAGCATATTTTTAGTTTTTAGTGTAAATGCAAGTAATACTAAATTTATAGCAAAAATGGAAAATAAATCTTTACCTGACTTGTTTCGTCTAAGTCCATATATCAGAGATGCATCATGAAGTCAAATAATTCTAAAGAAAATATGCTTTAAAACAGGAATTTTATACTTAAAAACCTGAAAACTATTTCATACTTCAGTATGATTTTCTGAAATATATAGGAATATTTAAGCAGAAGGCTATTACTTATCACTTGTAGTGCCTTCTGAACATCTGAATGTCCCAGGCAGCAGAGTCACACTTAGCTTATTTTCTGACTATTTCTGGAAAACGATCACTGCTTCTCTTGTTTTCTTTAATGTAGTAACATCGTGGTCATAAAATCACAAACAGTTGCAAAATTGTAGAGAAATGAAGACAGAATCTAGAAATGCTAAAACTATTTAGAAAATAAGACTATAGTTGGAGAATTAACAATAGGTTTTTTCACCGGCATACCCCAATACATACATTTCAACTTTTGAATATGAAGGTTTGTGTACATACAAATAAGAAAATTTATGTGCATATATATATATATATATACACACTCATGTGTAAATATACACATGTATCATACCACACATGTCTATATTTGCATGTTAATATATATGTGCACGGGTATGTGGATTACCTTTACAAGATTGATATCGCTTACAGATACGAGACATGGAAACTGTCTGACATTCTACTGCTATTTATTATTCCCACAGAAAGAAGCACCAAATCTCCTTGGAGCAAATATTCTTTCCGTCTGACAGAAATCAGTTGAGTGACAGTTCTTAGTTATGGAAAGATAAGTCTCCTAAGCACCTGCTTTCCAGCATCACCTTTTGTGTTTGGAGAAAGGCTGATCTCCTAAAGAAACCAATATTTGCAGAAGACAGTGTGGGAGATTTATATAATGTACTTAGATTTATAAGACCAGCATTCAACAGGGATGCTGTAGCAATGATGAAAGTGATAGCAGTAATAGAAAGCTCCAAATTTTCTTCTCTATCTTTTGTTAGGGAGCTGCAATGCCCTCTGATGAACTCTGGCCCAGGTCTTCTCCTGGACTCTCAATTCATACATCAAATTATCTGAAAAATGTCTAATAAATATCTCACTCGATATACCCTAAATGGAAGTCTTGACCTTCCTTGTAAACGTACTTTACTCACTGCCTTCTTGATGTCACTCATTGCCAATCTCATCCTTCCATTTGCTTAGATTTTACTTATGTTACATTTCCAGGAATCAGTTTTGAATCTTTCATGTTCAATATCTAATCTATCAGGAAATCCCATAGTCCGTCCTCAGAGTATATCTAGTATCAGGCCACTCTTATCCGCCCTCATTGTTCCCACTCTGGTCCAAGGCATCAACATCTCTTATCTGAATTATCTGTGAATACAGATAACCTCAGTTATCTGTATATATATCTGAGTACAGTCCAACCTCAAATAAAACAGTCATTGATCCTTCAAAAGTTAATGTCGATTAAATAACTTGTCCCTTCAAAAAGTTTTTATGATTCTCTATTTACCTTGGAGCAATAGCCAACCTCCATAAAAAAGACATATGCCTCTTTACCAGACATGACCCTGCTGACTTCACTGACTCAACAATCAATACTCTCTCTTGCTCATTATGCTCAGAGACACTGACCCCCAAGGTCAGGTACATTCCTATCTTAGGGCATTTGTTCAAACTCTTTCTAATCTCTGGACTAGCCTACCCCAGATAGCTTCTTGCTAAGTGTTTCATCGTCCTCCAGTTTGGGAGGAGGTGACATCTTTTCTTAACTTCTACTATGATCAACTTATTTAATCCTGCCGCGTGCTACTTTCTGCACACCTTCTCACGCGCACACATTTCCAATCCCCTTTACCCCGTTGTACTTTTTGTTTTCCATATACCACTTAATACCCTCTAACATACTCCATTTAATTTCCTTCTTCATTATGTCAGCTCTGTTTTATGTTAAATAAATTTGACATGTAACATTGTGTAAATCTAACTTGTATGTGTTACTTTGATACACTTATATATTGGAATATGATTGTCATTGTAGTGACATTTATCACATTACATGAGTATAATACAATATTGTCTATATTCATCACATTGTGTATTAAATCCCCATGGCTTATGTGCTATTCATTGCAAGTTTGCACCATTAAATGGCATTGGTCTTATCCTTCTTGCTCCATCCCCTTATGCAATCTGCTTTTTGAAATTTTACTTTTTTAGATTGCACATATAAGTCATATCATACGGTAATTTTCTTTCTCTGTCTGACTTATCTCACTTAGCATTATGTGCTCAAAGTCCATCTATACTGTTACAAAAAGCATGATTTCATCTTTTCTCAGGGCTGAATAATATTCCATTTATATATTAATGGGCATTAAGGTTGTTTCTATATCCTGACTATTGTGAATAATGAAAAAAAAAAAACAAAACATGGGGATGCCTGTATCTTTTCAAAATCCTGTTTTCATTTCCTTTGTGTATACACCCAGAAGTGGAATAATTAGATCCTATGGTAGATTTATTTTTTTAACTTTTTGACAAATCTCTTTATTGTTTTCCATAGTGGTTGAACCAATTAACATTGTCACCAAGAATATATAAGTGTTTGCTTTTCACCACATCCTCACCAACAGCTATTGTCCCTTATCTTATTGATGATAGCCATTCTAACAGGTGTGAAGTGATACCTCATAGTGGTTTGGATTTGTATTTCCCTGGTGATGAGTGATGTTGGAGATCTTTCCACGTGCCTGTTGTGCTAAATGTCAATTGGACAGGGAGTCTGAGTTACTCACTAATGCATCTTAAATACCCTGCACACACCTGACAGAGAAGGCACTAAACAAACATTTGTGAATACATGAATGAATTGGAACGCTGCTGAAATTCTTTGGTAGTTTGAAAGAAAATACTGAGAAATATACCAGAATTCCTGACAATAAGGCTATGAAAATATCAAATTTAAACCATGAATTAAAATGAAGTGCCTAAGTTAGTATCTCAAGCTAGTGAAGAGAGCCATTTGTATCACCTGTACTCAAACAACAATAATTCTGCTGCATGTGACCGTCTGTAGCTAAGATACTAACAACCACCTCATGGATTTTCACTCACTACTATAGGTACTATTCGAATACGTAACCCAAGCTATGGCTTTCCTGTAACTTACCTTTACTCCAATTCTGAATCTTGTATTACATTGACGGAATCCAAGCAACTAAAATGCACTTTAAAAGAACAGTTACTGCGTCAATAGCTTGCAGACAGACAAATACCAGGGCTTCTAAACGTGTAAGAAAACATACTACAAAATTTACAAACCACTGGGTTTTCTATTTTACTTTGAAATTTTTCCGTGGCATTTCTTGAAGAGAAAATACATATATTTTTAAATTAAGGTTGTAGCATAAACATTTGTAAGTGCAATGGATGGCGAGTAATTCTTCAAATAATTTTTGAGAATTGACTACTAAAAAAACTTTGTCATGCGTGTCGACTCTAAAATGAGAAAAAATAAATGCTGTTGTCCTCGAGGTGTTTATGATCTAATGTAGAAGGCTTATGCATAAGTATATAATTGCATTGGAATATTATAAACTACTATAGCAATATACATAGTTTATTGTGTGCATGGGGGAGTGCTATGTAAGCATGGAGGAAAATACCTTTGATAAGAAAGACTTGCTTCATAATAAAAATATCATCATGGAGTTCTTGATGATGAGCTCATGTTAGGGGACAGGATGAGATAGGTCCAGGTTGAAATGATGGTGGAAATGAGGATCATTACACAGAGAAAGAACAATCTTGTCAAAAACATGATGGGAAGAAAAATTGACAGAGTAAAAACATTAAGCACAGTGGAAATGAGGATAGAAAATACTTAAGTCAGAGAAACGTGAGAAACATCTAGTTGCAATTTGAAGATTAAAGAATCAATCAAGATCTTTGGATAGGCTAAGTAGTGAATAATTTATGAAATACCTCACTATGTAAAAAAATGTTTAAAAGATATTAACAATTAAGTAAATTTCAAAAGTCCAGTAAGGAATAGATTGTTCCCAGGATAACACATTCGGAGGTATTTTTGAGGTATAGAACTTCATATTCTTCAAGAGGAGATTTTCTTTTGAAATTCTTATATTCTGGTATTTTTAACATATGAGCAGCCGTGTGTAAGTCAAAACTGAGACTAGAGTATCAAGGAAACTGTATGCCATGTTGACAGTTTGACATAGCCCTGTGGTTGATGGGAAACCATTGGCAGGTTTTAAAATACTGAGAGCATAATCTCACTTATATTTCAGAAGGATGACTCTGAAGAAGTCTGTGAAGAAGACTGAAATAGTACCTGGAGACAGACAGGCTGGTTATATTTCTGTTGTGGTTGCCAAAATAGATATGATAAAGACCTGAAAAAAGGGGGAGTCATCGGAAAAATATTGTAAGAGTTAATATATTTAGGACAGTGAGTTTAAATTGGATATTATGGAGAAGAGAGGAGGGAGTCTATTAAGAATCTCAGATTTCTAGCTTGAATAATTTAATGATTATTGGAGTCGCTGACTTTATGTTGGGATGGGAGCAGTGAAAAGGAAAACTTCTATATTACAAATGTATTTGAAGTGCTTGTATGTGGCTGCTGTTGATATTGATTTGGGAGTTATAAGCATAAAGATTGTTTTTGAAAACTTGGCAGTAAATGAAAACGCCCTTAGACACTAGAAACACCAAGGAGTTGAAAAGAACAACAGGGAAATAAAAGAAGCTTTTGTAATAACAACTTCAGGTAGATGGGTTAAGGACTAAATGTTCATGACGCTTGGAAAAGTCACTTCTAGGGGCGCCTAGGTGGCTCAAGTCAGTTAAGCATCCTACTCTTGGTTTCGGCTCAGGTCAAGATCTCAAGGTTTCATGGTTTCAAGCCTCACATTGGGCAGCATGGAGCGTGCTTGGGATTCTCTCTCCCCCTCTCTTTCCCCGTCCCTCCCCTACTCACGCTGTCTCTCTCTCAAAATAAATAAATAAATTCTAAAAAAAAATTAAAAAAGGAAAGGTCACTTCTATTTAATATTCACAATAGGCATGTGAATTATGTAAAATAATTTTATCATCATCATCATCATCATCATCATCATCATTTAGTAAATGTTAGTCAAGCAACTAGAATTAAAAGATGTGGCACGACAGACATTTAGGACTTACTTCCAGTTAATTTTAAAATATCATTGCTTACTACCTCCTTAAAAAACAATTAATAAAAATATAGTCTAGTAGTCTTCACTTTCTTTTATAAGCCTTACCAACTTGTTTTTATTTAGTGTTACAATGGTACATTATATGAGTATTATATACATAAAATTATATTGTTAACGAGATATTTGTAGAATAGGTTGAGTCACTTCCTCTAAGGAGCTAATTAAACATGGTATCAATAATATACAGAGAGAAAAATTCATAAGTATGTGAGCCTGAGACCAAAAGTATCCATTTTACTGTAAAGACATGGCCGGATCTTCTCTACTAGTTCCTGCGTCTGTGAAAGTTTTCAATTAAAATGAAGCATTGTTACTAAAATTGCAGTACACAAAGTTGAAAGTAAGAGAATTTATTTATTTGAATTATAGAATCGAGACTTTTATAAACTTATATTTACGTTTGAAATTACAGGCCAAGTTGAATGAGAAAAAGAATGGAAACTTCTAATCTCATATAAAGGAAATCATTTTTGAAATGAGGTATAAGGAAGTTAAGGATTAAAAATAAATGGGTGTGGGGGCGCCTGGGTGGCTCAGTAGGTTTAAGTGTCAGACTTCAGCTCAGGTCATGATCCTGTGGTTTGTGAGTTCGATCCCTGTGTTGGGCTCTGTACTGACAGCTCAGAGCCTGGAGTTTGCTTCAGAGTCTGGGTCTTCCTCTCTCTCTGCCCCTCCCCCACTCACGCTGGTCTCTCTCTCTCTCAAAAATAAACATTAAAAATAATTTAAAAATTAAAAAAAAACACTAGAAAACAATTGTATTCATAAGAACAAATGATTTCAAAGCATCCCTAAAGTAAGGATGTGTCAATAGGAACGTTGTTTATGGGACAAAGAAATTTATAGAGCTTTCGTTTTGACCCACAAGTTTGTACTGACTGATGATCTAACAGTATTTAGAAACTCACATGAGGTACTTGTTCAGACTGAGCTTAGAATCAATAAGATAGACACGGCTTGAATTTTGGCTCCACACAATTTTTTGTTTTTTGTTTTTTGCTATTTGAGAGCTTGTTATATTTTCTAAGTTTCTTCATAAGAAAATTTCTTAAAAAAAAAGACAACTCACGAAAGGAAATCGTGTGATCACATAGTACACTTCACAACTAAAAGCATTCATTTACCTTTTGCCATGCAAAGTGTTATGTTTATACACTGTGTTGAGTTTTAAGATGTGTGCTACAAACGATATGAGTCCAAAGGAAGTTCACAAGAATAGTGAAGTGTTGGAAAATTGTTGGAGAACCGGAAGCTGGAGGCACCGTGAGAATGTCCTCAAGGAAAGGGAAGGAGCAGCAAGGAACTGAAAGCAATTTCATCCCCAGGTGGAAGCTGCCCGGACTGCTCGTTCACTCCAGAAGGACATCATATGGACGCCAGGACAGGGGTAAGAATTTTTTTTCTGGCGCCAGATGCACTCACGACCTAGCACAGAACACACTGCAGGTGCATGACCTGTCAAGATGTCAAGTACTATGTTGTACTTGCTTGACATTATCAGACAAGTAGCGAAACAAAAGAGGCTTGAGCCTGGAGACCGATGCGTCGACTCCTGGAGAGTTGTAGCCCCCTGCTTTTCAATCCTCTGGTCACCACACCTTTGGGACCTGTCTCTCTTTCAGAAAATCACATGACCATAGGTTACTTTTATATGACAAGTATACTGAAGAGGATATTTAGATGAGAATTGAGTAGCTCTTTTTAAATGCCTGAAGAGTTTTCATGCGAGAGATACACAGCACTATTCTGGGTGGCTCCTAAGAAGGTACTAAAACCACAAAATTTCAGGGAGGGTCATAGGGTTTCATCTATGAAAAAATACATATACACATGTAGGAATCAAGTCTGTTCCAAAGTATAGCGAAATACCCTAAGTGATGGTGAAGTCTGTGCTCAGAGGATTTAAGAACAAAGCTCAAACTATGAAACATCGACAGGCTCAAAAATTGCTACAGACCTATGTGTAGATATATGTATGTATATATATGTATATATATATATATATGAATATTTGGAAAATATACCAAAGTATAAAAGAAAATATCTTCTTTTAGCATTTTGATATGGACTCCTCCAGATACGTGACTGTGCTCTCACAAAGGATCCAAAAACAGAAGATGGCCTGAATAAACTCAAATACCAAAAGCCACTTAGTGAAATAAATTATAGAGAAAATAAAAAGACAAGTGACAAACCAAAATAAGACTTTTGAAACATAACTGGAAAAGGAGTCAACTTCAGGAATATTTTTTACTTGACAGAAAAAATATAAGAATCAAGTATAAAAATAGGCCAAAAAAATCCCATGTATACCTGTTTTAAACAAATAGAAACATAATGCCTCAACAAAAAATGAAAAAAAGAAACTATTTTCTTAATATCATAGAAAAGTATGATATGAGTACCATACATCAAAGTATGATACAAATTGATATTCACTATTAGATAGGCAAAAATTAACAAATCTGACAATACTGAATTTTAGCAAGGATGTTGGTTAACAGAGATTTGTATACACTCTATTGAGATGAGAAATTGCTAAAAATCACCATGGAAAAGAATACAGCTTTATCTTTATAAATATGCTTAACTAAAATTTAGGAATTTCATTTCTAAGCATATCCATATGTGCCAAAAGTATGCTAAAATATTCAAAGCAAGAATCATTTGTAATTAGCTAACTAGAATTAACGAAAACGTCTATAGATGGGAGAGTCGGTAACTAAATTTGGCTATACTCATGTACTGCAGGAATTGGCAAATATGGGCCGTGAGCCAAAGCTGGCAAACTTCATAATTTAGTAAATAATGGTTTATTGAAACACAGCCACATGTACTGGATTGTGTATTGTGCATGCTGCTTTTTTTGTATGACAGCAGAGTCGGGTAGTTGTGAGAGAGACCATATACCCTCTCAAGCCAAACACACTCATTATCCATTTCTAATGGAGTATTACACAGAAGTGAAAATGAAAGAACCATGAACAAACTTGAATGAATCTCAAGGAGTGCTAATATATTTTTCTTATCTTTTTTTTCTTTTTTTAAATTTTTTATTGTTTTTATTTTATTTTTGAGAAAGAGACAGAGTGTGAGTGGGGGAGAGGCAGAGGGAGAAGGAGACCCAGGATTGGAAACAGGCTCCAAGCTCTGAGCTCTTGGCACAGAGCCCGATGTGGAACTGAAACTCACAGATCATGAGATCATGACCTGACCTGAAGTTGGACGCTGAACTGACTGAGCTACCCAGGTGCCCTGATACTATATTTTAATAAAGATCTAATTTATTGTATAACTATATTTTAGGAATACATATGTATACCTATAGTTATTATAAAATGCAAAATTATGCAGTTTCACTTATGAATAACAATCCTGTTAATTGGTTATCTGTATCATTGTGGGAGACAGCTAGCTGATTAGAAAATCTGCAATATTATAATTCCTGCTGGGGAGCGAGTTCGACAACATTTTATTACTTAAATTTATATCTTACATATTTATTAGATTGACTGTTTTTATGTATCGGTTATCAAATTGTTTCAATACTAATATAAATAAATGTGGCTCTTAGGAAAGAAAAGAAAAAGACATATTTGAGGAAGAGTAAGCGTTGTGTATGCTTGTATGTGTAGTTCACATTTGCTATTATTATTACCTGCATCATTAATAACTAGCATACTATAGTTGAATAGCAATATATAGTAGTGGTCTGAAGGAATGTTTTAGAAACAGAATTTGTAGATTTGAATTATTATCCATCATTCTGTAGCTTTTTAAACCTGGACAATCAATCTATACAATGAAGTTAGAAATATATCTACTTATTCAATTTATTGTAAGAATCAATAGAATCAGTCTCTCTCAAACCGTAGAAAAACACTTAGAGAAATTTCAATGATATCTATTTTTCATTGTTTCATTTCTTTTTAAATATATGTTACCTGGAAATGTTGTGTTTGCAACTAAAACAATAGCAAGACCTCCTGATTTAAACTTTTTTGAAAAAAGGGTAAAAATAATCATGGTAAAATGGCCATATGTACAACTTTTGTGAATTTTTCTTAGTTATGCTTTTTTTTATGCTGAACATTTTGGTATTAGGAATGTTATATAAAATATTCTGAATCCGTTTGTAGCTCGGGCATTTCAAAATGTCTTCCACACTGTGGTAAGAGCAATCCTGCTGAATACAAAACCTGAGTTATTTCCTTCCTATTTAATCTTTCGAGCTTTTTTACAATCCATGTACATCTTCCGGAATACGATTCCATTATATATTTTCAAGCCTGGCTCTGTTTGGTCAGACGCTTCTCGGCTCCAAGGTTATGAACTCAAAAGAAATATAGGTCAGACTACCTGATGTAGTTGATAAACATAATATTCAATAAATGGAGAGTGAATATCTGGATTTTAAAATATTATACTTTAGAATGTTAATTTCTCTCAAATTAACTGAAAAATTCCATTATGCTTAAAGTCCTAAATATGTTTCACATTATATCAAAAAACCATTTGGCAGTGCTTTATATTTCTGTCAATTAAAATATAATAATGTTACATATTACATTATTTAATACTGTTTTGAAAGTATACAATTAAAACTTACATTTTTCTTTATATTTTCTATTTTATATAAAAATGTATTTATTCTCAGATGGAATTCTTTAAAATAATTTGATTATCACTGAGCTTCTTATTTATACTTTATTGGCCATTTAAATGTATACACATGTGAATATTTCTCATGTTTCAATTGGGGCTGTTTACCTTTTCTAGATATTTGCTGAATGAAAATACAATAGGATAAAATAATGTTTTTATGGAACAGAATCTGGTCATGGGGTGGCAATAAATATTATAATCACATTTTCATAATTTACCAGAAGCTTCTGCTGTTTCAAAATTCTATGTATCCATATCTATCACTTTTCAAATTTATAGTTCTTTCTATTTTGTTCAGAACTACCTTCTTAGCCTAAAATTGAAGAAATATCATCTTGTATTTTTTTCCCATTCTTTTGTGATTGAATTTTTTACTTTAGTATTTAATCGAAATTCTGTTATAACATTAAGCACTCATTCTAGGCTAAAAGATGTTTCATTGTTTTTTTTTTTATATTGGTTAACTTCTGGCATAAAAATATATATGATTAATATATATTATATTATATTATATATATTTTTTAAATCTTTATTTTTGAGAGAGAGAGAGAGACAGAGAGACAGAGTGCGTGCAGGGGAGGAACAGAGAGAGAGAGGGAGACACAGAATCTGAAGCAGGCTCCAGGCTCCAAGCATAGAGCCCTAGGGCTCAAACTCACAAACCGTGAGATCATGACCTGAGCCGGAGTCGGATGCTTAACTGACTGAGCCACCCAGGTGCCCCTATGTTATATATTTTGTAATTGCCCATGATGTTGAACCCGTGACATTATTTCTAATTATATTTGTACTTTATTTTTTGGCTTGTTATTTATTGTTCCTGTAGTTTTTGTTATCTTATACAAAGAATAAAACATTAAAAATAATGATATTTGTAATCCCTCAATAATAAAGGTAACCACATTTAGGTTTCATATTTATTATATTTGCTAAAATATCTAGAATAATGTACAAAATGGACAATACTGAAACAGTAATGCTAGCAGTGTTCCAAATTTCCAACGGAAAAACCTGAATATGTGTTTCAGTAATTATGATATTGGCCAATGATTAAAAACTGTGTATGTGTACTCAATAAAATTAAACAATTGCAGTAGTAACCCATGATAATGCGTGCATAACTATGAATAATGTGTTTTTACCATTGGTTTCCACTGGATTAAATTCTGTAATTTCTTTGAATATATATTTTTCTTTCTCTAATTGTAATTTTATAAACTTTTACATTGAGATCATATCACTTCCAAAAACAGAAAACCTATTTTACCTTTAAAGTTAGGCTCATTGTAAAATTTTAGGGACCTTAGGTTCTAAAGACCTGTTTGGAAAACTTGATTGCAGTGCACACTTCTCATTTTGTAGATAAATAAACTGAATCCTAGAAAGGTTAAGCAATTTGTCTCCAGCGAGACAGGATGACTGGAAAAGAGAAGTATCCGATTTAATTCTCCCATCAATCTCATGCATGATGTGGATAAGACCCTAATTATTTTACTCTCATCTTAACGCTTTGCTAATAATGAGACCTATAGCAGTTAACAGACGTGCCTGTATTAGGGTTCTCCAGTGAAACAGATCAATGGGATATATCTAAGACGAGATTTATTATAGGAATTGGTTCACATAATTATAGAGGCTGAGAAGTTCCAAGAACTCTAAATACAACTTGGAGAACCAGTCGTGTAATTCAGTCCAGATCCAGAGGCCTGAGAACCAATTGTGTCAATCCAAGTCTGAAGGGCTGAGAATTGCCGAAGGTCTACGTCTGAAGGGCCTAAAACCTGGAAAAGATGTTTCAGGGTAGAGGAAGATGGTCATCTTAGCTCAAGAGGAGAGAGGGAGCCTGGGTGGCTTAGTCCATTAAGCGTCTGACTTCCACTCAGGTCATGATCTCATGGTTCATGAGTTTGAGCCTGGCATCGGGCTCTATGCTGACAGGTCAGAGCCTGGAGCCTGCTTTGGATTCTGTGTGTGTCTCTCTCTCTGCCCCTCCCTTGCTCTCTCTCTCACTCTCTTAAAAATCAATAAACATTAAAAGTATTTTAAAAAGTAAGAGAGAAAAAAATGTGCCCTTTCTCTGCCTCTTTGTTTTATACAAGCCCTGGCTGACTGGGTAATGCCCACATTCCTTGGTGACAGGGATCTTCTTTACTTAGTCCACTGATTCAAATGCTAATCTCTTTCAGACACCCTCCTGTGGGCACATTCAGAAATAATGTTTTACCAGCTATCTGGGCATCCCTTAGACCAGTCAAGTTGACACATGAGATTAATCATCGCTGTGCCTCAGGACATTCACTGTATTTGAATTGAGACATGGCTGAAATATATGTTTCTCGAATGGCACTTTGATGATCTTTCCACTTTAACACTACACCACAGTACATAGGCAGATTGATGGAGGGAGTGTTCTTTCTTATTCCAACATTCAAACTTACTGTGTCACACTTGCTACTTTTTCCCAATCAAGTCTCTGAAATGAATAGAACACCTGTAAGCATCACTTCTTTGAATTGACTATCACCTTCACAACGTGTGATATGAGATCCCTTTGCCCTGTAGGAAAATGTCAAGAATTCATAACCATTTTCAGGTTCTTGTCACCTTTGTTATCCAGCAACTGAGGCACTGTCATCATGTCAGCAATGTCGATCCCTCTTTTCTAACAACACTGCAATTGTCACTTCCCTGACAGACAGCTTAGAAAATTCACACACTTGCCAAATTTTAGACAGGGTAACTTTAAAACCCAAGCATTGGGAAGGAGTACCATCCTAAAATACAGGAGTGGACAAAATGCACCTCTTGCCTTAATAACAACAGTTCAGAGTAGCTCCGTGTCTTAAGAAAACTGTAGAGGCTGGCAGAAGCTGGAGCCTAAAATGCTGAAAGCAGATCAGCTGTTTTGGATCAGGAAGGCTCTGCTGATATTGCTCAGTGGAATAGCCAGGCATGCATTTCAAATCCAGACTCAGTGGTGTTGTGACCTAGATTATTTCAACTATTGTTTATGTGGCAGCTGATACATTACCCATTTTTACACATATAACAATACATGTTTTACACTTACAATAAGTCCATACAGCAACAATTCCTGCTGTTTCTTAACATTTACCCTACATATGAGAATGGGTCCAGCAGATAATACATGTCCAATGGGAGAAATTGAAAATTTGCTAAAGAAATCACCTGAATAGGTAGGGCTAAGTTAAAGAAAAACCTATGGGGAGGTGGGTGAGGGGATGGGCTAAATGCATGATGGGTATTAAGGAGGGCATTTGTTGGGATGAGCACTAGATGTTGTATGTAAGTGATGAATCACTAAGTTCCACACCAGAAACTAATACTACAGTGTATGTTAACTAACTGGAATTTAAATAAAAACTTGAGGGAAAAAAAAACAAAAACAAAAACATAACAGATATTGAAGAAACCCAGGTCATTGTTACTCCAAGGCCTGAAATTGTTGATGAAGGGAATGGTTACAAGCACCCAGAAAGACCTGTAGCTTTTGGAGGGGGCATTCTGAAGACAAAAATTCAGCATTGTCTGTCTTGAGCCTGGTCTAGTCAGACACAAGGTCATAAACCTCAGATTTCCATTATTATCCTCCTACTGGTACCTAGTACTCACTGAAATCAACTGTAAGTCAGAAGGTCAAGATTCTTGTTTGGTTCATTAGGTAAATCTCAACCTCCAGAGGCACAGAGCAAGGGAGAGGGATGGAGAGTAGATCTGGATCGGCAAATGGAGAAAGCCAGCATATCCTACTTCACAAAGGAGGTAAAAGAGTTTATAGAGGTTAAATAACTTGCCTTAGGCGAAAAAGCATGTAGTTGCTGAGATGGGATTTAATTCACTATCTTCCGACATGAAGCTTCCTGCTTTTGCTCCTAGGCTACTACTATGCCACTTCTCATTAAAAATGAATTTATTCACTCCATTTTTCCCTTTCTGAAACAAGGATTCTTATTTTAGTTGAAGTCAAGGGAGCACAAATATAGTGTAATAAATGCTTATTTTAGCAGCATGACTAAAATTACTATCTCCTTCAACCAATCAATTCTTCTTCAGAGTACCTCAAATATACATGCACATTCATACATTAATTACTGAGTTTACACATAATGTATGTTGATCTTGGGATGCCTGGGTGGCTCAGTTAGTTAAGCAACAGACTCTTGATTCCAGCTCAGGTCATGATCTCGTGGTTTGTCAGATCGTGCATTTCATCACTCTCTGAGCTGACAGTGCAGAGTCTGTTTGAGATTCTCTCTCTATCTCTCTCTCTGCCCTTTTCTGGCATGCACATGCTCTCTCTCCCTTTCTCTCCCCCTCATTCAAAATAATAAGTAAACATTTAAAATATGTCAATCCTTATAAACACTTTGTATTCCTTAAAGATATATTATTACACTGTTTCAAAAAAATAAAATGTATCATCAGTAATCAACTACATGGAAAGAATGAATAAAAATCTCCTTATAAAGTATTTTATAATAAAATATTTTCTACTTAAATATCCTCCCAAAGTACTATTGTAAATTACATAAGCTAACATTCATTCATTCATTTCTATTTGCAGTAAATAATCGTGGAAATTCATGTCACGAGTCATGTTGTTTAATATTGTTCGACAAAAAATTAAGACATTTCCTTATTAGAAGGTAGATCTTCATGTTTTGATATAGTTCTTAAGCAGTGGATTGTATCTGGATTTTTTATAGTATTGTTTTATAGCAATATATTTGACCAAAAGGGACAATAGTAGCTTTTCAGAGAGACATGGAGTTTTAACATATGAATTGCATTTCCAGAATCAGAAAATACAAATATTGCCTTGGAAAGTGCTATTTCCATTGTCTGTACAACAAGACTTTACAAATAAGCAGATCCTTGAAGTTGATCCTGACTCCTTAGGCAGATCCTCAAGAAACAGAAGAAATGTAGAACGGCAACATTTTGGCCTCTAGGTTGTCAAGAGTTCAGTAGCCTACGATCCCAAAGTAAAATTGAGGTTAGTAGACACTGACAAGTGAGCCACCTTAACAGCAGCAGAGAACCTATGTGAATAATTTTTATCATTTCAGATGGGGCTTAAGTTGGCAAAAGAGATATTTAAGTATCAAAACTCTGCAAATATGGCCCTGTTATTCTTCTAACCTCTGCATCTAGGGGCACATGAACTCTCTGATTTATGACAGTTGAATGTCACATGCCAATGAACTTTGGGCATAATTATTGAGTATCCATCCAATAAATGCATTTTGAAATTATTAAATGCCTTTGATGTTTCTTTTTCAACATAGCCCTTCAACAACATGGTGTCTCTCAGAGACCTATAGGCAAACTGAACATGTATAATAAAACATATAATAGTAATATATGAAACAAACAACACTGACTGTGTTACTTCCTTGCCGGCATTACCGAGTTCTGTGGCACCTTTCTATCCAAGCATGATCACAAAATGGAGCAGGGTGAGTAATTGGAGGTTGTTTGATTCACCAATTTCTCTCAACGATATTACCCAGGCAGTCTTGAAATTAGAGTTTCTTATTAACTCAGGTTTAGTAGTGAGAAAAGTTCCATTCTAAAGAAATGAACGAGTAAAAGCTAGATGAGAATTAGCATCTTCGTTCTGAAGGAGATATGGCTAATTTTGCCTGACTGGGGAACAGAGTCTCAGAGTGCAGGTGCTGTTTCCCGGTATACAAATGGGGAAAACACATATATCCCCAGCTACTCCCATTCTATTTACACACTTAGCGCCACCTGTTGGAATGTTCAAGCATCTGAGAAAATACAAAACTTCACGACTTGATGGAAATATTTTGGTTATCAAGATGCAGCGAACAGCAAGCTATTATAAACCTTTGTTCATGGAGTTTCTGATTGCACAGCATCTAAATTATTTCCCGGTACTAAGTTTAACTCATTAACTCATGAGACAACTGCTGTATTGTTATATGCTAACCTTAAGTTCCAGAAATGACAAGCACCCTGTTGTAGATAAGGTTAAAAAAAAAAGGCACTATTTTGCCTGGAACAGTCCCAGTTCACATCTCTTTTTCCCCTTTCTCTCCTTTAAAAATTGTTTTAATGTTTATTTATTTTTGAGAGAGAGAGACAGAGACAGAGTCCAAGTGGGGGAGGGCCAGAGAGAGGGAGCAGGCTTCAGGCTCTGAGCTCTCAGCACGGAACCGGATATGAGGCTTGTATCATGAACCATGAGAACATGACCAGAGCTGAAGCTGGATGCTTAACCTGACCTGAGTTGAAGTTAGATGCTCACCTGACCGAGCCACCCTTGTGCCCCACTCCTTTATCTCTTAAAAGGTTTTCTATTTGGATAAACTACAAGGGCATCTTAATTATTGGGTGACAGACAACAGATGCAAATTCATTACTTTTATCATATTTTAAAGGAGGGAATAAACTTTAGAAAGGTAGATTTGTTTTCATTATGGATTTCATTATGTACAGTAGGATGACCTTTACATGGCCAATGTATGTAAATTCCGTGCATCCCAAAACAGTTGCCATAAGAATCTTAGATGTGCTCATTATCGACATAATGATATGATCCATTTACCATTTATATAATTATTTGAAATGAATAGTGGCCAGCACCAAAATAATGGCAATAAAATGAAAAAGCAAAAGAACATGCAAGGCATTGTAGGGTACTAAGCAATTTGCATTTTTTCATTAGTTAGAGAACACATTCTTGATGTTGGTGGGTTTTTAAAATATATTATATGAACCAACAGCATAATTCAGTTTCTCAATTATCTCATCTTTTTTGGCATTATTTTAGAATTGCCAACCTGCTCATTTATGCTGTCTAAATATCTAATTACCTGAAAGATTTAACTTCAAATATGGGCTAGTTTTTGTTGTCATTTTTGTTTTTTCCTCTAAGGTTTTAGTATGTAATTTTTTTTAAATATCCAAAACTGGCCAGCATATTGTACAATATACTTGTTGAAAAGTAGCATTTAAAGAGTAACTTTTGATTGTTGTAAATGCCAATAAATATATTTCAAATACAGTTTGTTATCCTAAATTCTACCTGATTCTCTGTTTTGAAGGATTTAGAGCATAACTAATTTTTCTTTACTCAAGTTTTTATTTAAATTTTAATTAGTTAACATGACAACAAAACTTTTACGAACATGAACATGACTTTTTCTTAATTCAAACTATAGGAGTCAGATTTTTTTGAATGCTATGTTTTGAAACTGGAAATGACTTTGTTCAAAAATTATTTTAAATAATTTGGATTTTCCACTTTTAATCATGACTTTAAAGCTGTTGTTTAGAGCCAGCTCAAAATGACTTTGGAAGTGACATTTCCAGATTAAACAACAAATCGATGAGATTAAATATTATTAAAGGAATTAATAAGTAGCCCGTAGAAGAATATTTATAGAAGCACAAAAAGAAAAAAAATAGATTGAACATATGAAGTAAAATCAGAACTGGAGTTTTTGAAAAAGCAATTAGCAAGACTAGATTATTCATAACTCAATGTGGGCAGAACACAGAATTTAAAAACAAGATAACATGTGTTCACTGTTGCAGAGTCTTGCTAAAATTATGTAAAAGAATGATATGTGACATTTTTGCATTTTACTTAATAAGAATTGTGCATACATACCAATTATATATATACACAACTATATATCACTCACCCTCTCCCCATCATGAGCTCTATGCAGAAAGACTTGAGAAAATTCACATTTTGAATTAATTCTGTATTATTTCATTTAAATATTATTCATATTATGTACTAGCCCAAGACTAAAATGGGGTTGCCTGGTTTTTTATTCTGGAAAATCAATATAGTTCTATGGATGCAATTTTGCTATTCAGATCTTTAACTTGAAAGAGACTGTACTCAGCATTATGTCATGTTAATTCTTTTTCTCCAGTGGACTCTTCATGCTGACTCAGATTTTGCCAGAAATATATTGCATATACTTGCAGTTCATCAGTTTTGGTACACTTTAAGTCATTGGTCAAATGGAATGTTTGGCAAAACAAGAAAACTGAAAGAATGCATCTAGTGAGTAGTGCACAATATGCTTAAAAAGTATTGCTCAATGTATAAAATAAGTTTGCAAACATGCCAAGTCATATCAATATTTATAAAGACTCGTGGAGCTTGGATGATCTAGCAAAAAACCTCTTAAACTATTTGGATATTTCGTTTTTTTCTTTGAATGGAGAACATATGAATTTAGAATATAACTGTCCAGATTATGGTAGAAATTTTCATGGGAAGTTGAATCTACCAGCAACAAGAATATAATAAATATGTTTTATGAAGCATCTGCATTATTTTTCTGGAGACTTGATGTTATGTAGGGGTAGCTTTGTGAATTATTTTCAAAAGAGACTTGGTAAAGAGTCCACATAAATACAATACTTGCTGGATATTGGATAATGCTAAAAAATTTGCTTTTTTGATTTAATAATTGCTTTTATTTTTTAAAGTGACATGTTTAATTTTTAATTTTTTAACATTTTTATTTATTTTGAGAGAAAGAGAGACAGAGACAGAGCACGAGTGGGGGAGGGCAGAGATAGAGACACACACACAGAATTTGAAGCAGGGGCCCAGCTTTGAGCCCTGATGCGGGGTCAAACTCAAGAACCATGAGATCATGACCTGACTCAAAGTCAGATGCTTAAATGACTGAGCCACATCGGGACCCCAAAAGTGTCATATTTTAAAGACAAATATTAAATAATTATGAACTTATGCAAATTTCATTGGATCTACCTCAAATTTATCTAGGAGGAAGGGGAAGTAGATGGGAATATTGACAAAACAAGATTGTCCCTGAGTTAAAATGGTTAGAGTTGTCTAAAGGATTCACAGAATTTTGTTGTACTATGTTTTTATTTTACATATGTTTAAAATTTCCCCTAATAAAAATGTTTCACAATAAAGATAAGCATCACTTCATAAATATCCCTGAAAAAAAATTGAAGTCTACCCTACCCAACCCAAGGTCAAAAGAAAAGCAGGAAGGAAAGAATTTATGTAATGTACAACGCATCATGTTCTTTGGTTTTCAAGATATAACAGATCCTTCCACATGGAATAAGTATTTGAGCAACATTCAGGATATGACCCCCAACGCTGTTTAGCCATAACCTGCAATGTATGTCCTACATATCTTTAAAATCTTAAACTTCCATTTTTATGCTCTGTCTGCCCTCCTCGTTCGCTGCCTTCATAAAGCCTCTTTCTGTCACAGCACTGAGGGGTACATCTATCTCCTCCTATCATGCTTGAGACTACTTTCATTTTTCTCTCTCATTTCTTCCTCTACTCCTCCTTCTATTTTTTTCAGTCTAAACTTCATTTTCATATATATCAAACTCTGTCAATGTGTGAGCAAATGTATTCAATTTATCCCAGATGATAGAGTTTAATATACACGCATAAAGAAGAATATTTCAAAAAATGTTAGCATTTCCAAATTCGAATACACAGGAAAAACAAACTTCCATTTACTGTTATTTGGGGATGGAATCGTAACCTCATTTGGTTGTTCTCTCAGAGAAAATCCTGCTACATATCTCCCCAAAAGCATTTATTAAAATAGTAATGCCACCATTCTGGTTTTTCAACACTGTTCTTTTTAAGTCTGCTTCTTATTATGTATTATCCTATTATCTAGCTTCTACTTTTATCCTTTCTGAATATTGTCTTTAGACCTTTCTTTCAAAACTAAGCAAAAGGAAATTAGTCATCCGATGGAAAGTGCTGTAATTCGGTCATTGTCTCAGGTCAGAATATGACTAAAATTTTAGAAGTCTTGGAGATTGAGAATATTTGGGGGTACCCCATGCGTAATAAAAATAATAATATAATGGGATAATCAGCTGAATCATCATGAGAGGGAAATTCAACAAATTAGCTGCTCAGCTGGTGGACAAATTTAAATAGTTTGCCTATTCATGTTGACATTAATATTAGTCACTGATTATACTTATTGGCTTCTGTGCTTCTTACATCTAAGCAGTTGAATGTTACTGCTTTCTTTTAATAGGCAGGTTAGCAAGGATTTAGTCAGGTTTCAAGCTTGCAAATATATGTATGGCAACTAATCTTCAAATAAATGTCATGGCTACATTGTAGAAGTTGTAGGTAGAGCACCCAAATAATTGTTTGATGTATTATTCTGTATAACTTCTGTATAGCTGATCTTAGTTAGCTACTAGAGGAGTACATTCAGATATGAAGGACTGATGCTATTATCCCGTTTTACACTTTATAGGAATGTTTTCTTTTATAACACATATTTTCAAAGTGGAAAACTTAACCCAATACATGGAAATGACTTTATACGCAGAGTTTTCTTTGAAATGCTTAATGTTAAATTTTTCCCATTCTCTGTCTATAATGTACTAAATCTCAGAGAAGGACATATGACAATCTTTTTTTTTTCCCCTTAAGCTTAGTATATTTCTTTTCCCAGGTGAAAAGTTAGATGTCATTTTCCATCAAAGTATATTTATTTGAGCCTCTATGACTCCTTCTTTGCTGTGAGTCTGTGAGGTAGCCTAATAAATTATTTGCCTCTCATTAAATGTTACCAATGTCATATGAAATATGAATAAGTAGATGCATTTGAATATAAGCACATACTCAGTCCAGTCCAACAGTTCATGACCCAGGGGCAGGCATTTCTCCTAACATTAAAAATTGATTTTCAGAAACTTCAGTTCCGTTTTTTTTTCTCTGACAGAGGGAAGTGGAGAGCATCAGGTTTCCTAAATCTCTATTTTGCTTATTCCCATTAAAAAGCTCAAGGAGATTTTTTTCAGTTCACCTGTCCTCAGATGGAATCATTGTTTTTCTCCCAGCTCCACTTTTTCTACCACAATCCAGCCATAGCTTATTTATACTTTTCTAGCAGTAGTTGGATAGTATCTCAAAATGTATTTTTGTTATTAAGTCTCTACTTTCACTGGATTCTGTCCAGGGTAAGGCATAGGCAAGGGGATCAAATCCTTAGGAAAATAGTTTTGGTCTTAACAACACTGTCAGTGGATTAGAAATAATGTACCATTTTAGAACATTTTTCTTAACCTCTGAGATTGCCTTGAATATAGTTCTATCTCCAATCTCTTTTCATAGGTTGTAGTTTTCATGCATTTTTCCATAATTCTCTAAACAAAAACTTGAGCATATAAGTAACAGTATGGCATGTCATCTTGTTTCCAAAAGAGTCTTCAATAGTTTGGTGTCACATTTTGAAGACTTGCTAATCATTTGAGATTGAAGTATTCTATCAAATACTAAAGGGGAAAAACATATGAAATAAATAAACACAGAGCCTGTAAAGATAATCTCAGATTTTTTTTTT